>JWPT01000014.1:0-118561 GCA_000812245.1 Onygena corvina | reverse complement strand
GGGTATACGCCGTCCTATGCTCTTCTTACTACTCGGGGTTCTCCCACGAGAATATCCTTGCTTCTTCCCTTCGTTGGATAAGGATAGGATATAATGTGACGCCACCAACATTTGCAGGGTATACGCTGCCCCGTGCTCTCCTCACTACTCGGGGTTCTCCCACAAGAGTATCCTTGCTTCATCCCTTCTGTTGGATAAAGGACAGGATACAATGTGACGCTACCTGCATTTGCAGTATACGCCGCCCCGTGCTCTCCCTGCTTGGGCTTCTTCCATTTGGTTCTCTTTCTTCTAGTATAAGCGACGTTGCTAGTAAACGTGCTACATGTTCATGTGGGATTGATTGGCTTGGCTGGTTTAACCCCACGCAACAGCCTTGTCGTTAGGTATGCAGCGAATAACGAGATGTAGGCGACTCTCCATCTTACGTTATGAGTATGCCGGGTTGATTGAGAATAGAGCCCGCCGAGACTACTGGGCCCCGCGATAATCCAACGGCGGGATTTGCATGATTGGAATGAAGGATGCAGGTTGGTTGGCTAGAATTAGGTAGTTACCTTAACTATAACTTAGTTAGCTTAATAATCAGACCACATGATAGGTAATGCTTCCCGTCCACCCCTAGGGACGTTGGAATCCCACCTCTGATACATCTCATTTTTTCACGTCTTCGAAGATGTACGTGAGACACACACTTTACATACATTGAACACGATATCTAATATCATATCCTACCTCGCTCAGCGGGCATTGGTTAAAGCGTTCGATATGTCGACACTTCCAGAAAACCTACATTCATCCACATCTCCCCCGCCTCCACGTCTATATGATCTTGAGACTGAGATTACTGAATTCTTCGAGAATCATGCCCCTGCTACACGTCAACAGTGTGATTCCTTTGCGATTAAGCTCCTCGGTGAGCCAATCAAACCTGTACCGTTTCAGGGACAATTTAGCTACACACTTCTTGCTGGGCCGCAGCCTATAATCCTACAGTTTCGTTCTCCTAAGTCGCAGCTTGACCTTAGATTTACTTCGCTTGCGAAGAGTATCCATGGCAAATTGGCAGCCAAAACCGAATTATATGGGGGGATGGCGAATGACTCTTTGTTTATCTACATTATTGAAAGACTGCCCGGTGTTCCTTACATTTCTGTCAAGTTTGACAATGAGAAGCAGATAAATACGGTAACAGGGCTCGCAAGGTAAATTTCGTCATCATCAAGATCACGGTTATTAGCTCACATCGGCATCAGGTTTTTCGCCGAATCATGGATCAAAGCGCAACCCCAACCAGAGACGCACCTACAAAGCAACTACAACAAGAAGCTCGAGCAACTTCTTAAGTCATTGCCACCTTCTCTTACCCCAGCAATCGTATCTACTCAAGCACAATTGGATCTTCTCTTCAGCAGCGACTTTCGCTACGCACTATGTCATGGCGATCTGAATGAGTTGAATCTCCTGGTAGATGAAGAGACAAGAGATTTAACTGGAGTTATAGACTGGGCGGAAGCCAGTATTGAACCTTTTGGGATATCACTATGGGGATTAGAAAACCTTCTAGGGTTTTCAGACGAGGAAGGGTGGCATTACCATAGTACTAGTAATGCACTCGAAGACGTGTTTTGGGCCGCTTTCTATAAGGAGATCGGTATTATATCAGAAGTTGACAAGAAACTTATCGATATATCTAGAAGACTTGGTATCTTGCTAAGGTACGGGTTTACATGGGTCAACGGTATAAAGACGCCGGTGACAGAGCACAATGGGCCGGATAGTGTGCGGTACTTACAGGCATTTCTCCTGAAGGGGTGAACTCCACAATATGGTGCCATTTGACTAGAAAGTGCGGGGGACAGGGGCTAAATAGCGGGCGAAAGAACAGATATTTGTCCATTTCTTAAAATAATCCTTTAGAATAAGCTACTGCGTATAGGCGATAAATGGCATCTTTTTGAAGTGGCATAGTCGATGAGGAATTTGGGGTAAACTGCCCTGTCATTTGACTCTCAATAGGTATTTAAACAAATAATAATGAAAAGAACTTCATCATTCCTTTGGATCAAAGCAAACATTGGCAAACTTAGGTTCTTTTCTTAGCCAGCCAAGGGTCGCTTAGTAGTTCCCGCGCTGTGGCTCTCTGTTCTGGCATCCAAGTGAGAATTCGTCGAAGAAAGCGCAAGAGTTGTGTATTATCGTCTAGTCGATCTTCAAGGGACTCCAAAGTTCGGCCTTCTGGAATTTTGGCCACGCCCAGCCATTTCCCTACAATTATAATTAGTACATGTATACTGAAGAACACAATGATATAACGACTTATTTACCATTGCTATCCCAGAATTGAGCACTTCTTTCTGGATTTTTGGCTAAATATTCTGCCGGCGGCGGGCCCAGTGCCGCAATCATCTCGGCGAAGTGAACCGCATCGTATCGCCTGCCATCCTCCTCACTTCGGGCTGTGAAAATCCTTTTTAAACCAAGGAGATCCCAGGCCTTCAAATTGTCAGTCTAATCTAGAAATAATTATGGGAGCTAACATACCGTCAAGCCCACGCTCCAGATATCAACAGGGTAACTCCACTTCGTAGAAAGTAACACCTCGGGTGCTCGAAGTTCAGTAGGCATAATATCACCTTCATGAGGCCCTGGTCCGATCCTTGCTTCACCAAAGTCTGATAAAAGCATTGGGCCTACCTTTGGCTTTAGTATACGAGAAAGATATATTGTTCGGGTATTCGAGACAGGTTTTCGTTCCACTGGCGATTTAAACTCCGTGTCTTCAAGCCCTTGCAACTGGTTGCTATCCTGTATTCCTAATAATAGATTACCAGAGTGTATATCTGGCAGCTTAGTATAGGAAAAAGGTAAGGCATTGTAGTAAACACACCTGTGTGTACAACTTCTCCATAATTATGTAAAAAGCTTATAGCTTCCAGAAGCTCAATTATAGCACCCTTGACAAAGGCCTCGTCGTAGCCTTTTGGGAAAAAAACCAATTTCATATCGCGGAGACTCATCTGTGAGGCCTGAAAAACCAGAACGGGGTGTTTTCCGCCAGGTCCAACAATTTCAAAAGAGCCAAGTAAATGTCGAATATTATTCCGTCCCCGGTGTGTAGTATTTGTGGTAAGATGGCGGGAGAGATGGTCGTAACATGGTATCTCTCTGTGATATTTTGAAGTGTGTACCTGCACCTTCAAGGCCACATACTCACGATCCCTACATGGGTTAGCAAGAGTATACCGTAAGTATTAAAGAGGTAATGTTGTAGAATTACTTTAGGTCTCTGGCCAGCCAGATTGTTGATGAGGAACCAAATCCCAACTTAGCGACAACTTGATAGCGGTCCTGGAACACGTCACCGATATGGACAGGATAAAATCGTTCTGCAACATAACCGGGAATTTGCTCTTCTTCAAAGAGCTGATCAGACTCAATTGTGTGAAACCCGCTGGTCGGAAATTTTCGTATTTGCTCGGGCGGTTTCGATACTAAAGACTTGAGCGAGGAGGCAATACCAGCCCATATTGAGCGTCCGAATTGTATAGGATGTGAGGAAGTATGGAGCCTTAAGTGAGAGCTCAAGCAAGATAGCCGCCTTGCTATATATCTCATGATTTGCTGACACCTAAATAAGTGGGTAGCATTTGCGCCTGCTCTCATCTCGACGTCTTTGGTGGTGCTGATGTCGGCGGATCAAAAACAACACCAATGATAAGAAAGCCGTAACAACGTCCAGCTCGTCGTCTCTCGAACCAAGCCGCAAGCACAAGCGATGCTCGTCCGCAGACGACTGGTATCGGCCTTGGGGGCATCCCGTCGGTTTTCGACCTCCTCCACACTATCCGTTGAGCTCTCGCATCAAGTATACCACCATCCGCGAATGTCCGGACCAGCGTCGGCCAGTGCAAGACCGATCATATTCATGCATGGGCTCTTCGGATCAAAGCAGAATAATAGGGGTATGAGTAAGTAAGCTGAAGCCCTCCCCTGTTTGCGCGTATACAGTGCCATTCTTTAATACTGACGGCGGTGTTTTCGCAATGTAGGGTGCTGGCGAGCGAGCTGAAGACTTCTATATACGCCATTGTAAGATAGCGAATAGCGACTACAGCACATCCTCGCAAGGGAACATTGTCATTGACCCGTCTTCATCTTGAATGTAGGACCTCCGAAATCATGGCGACTCTCCCCATGCGCCCGAGCACAACTACCAGACTATGGCAGACGACGTCCAGGAATTCATTGAGACCCACAAACTGGAACGTCCGGTCCTATTGGGTCATTCGATGTAAGAACTACGCGGATACTCCGGTAGAAGGAGCTACAGGTTCGCTGACAATTCTATTTATTATTAGGGGGGCTAAAACAGCCATGATACTTGCCCTTCGAGCCCCAGACCTAATATCAGCAGTTATTTCTGTCGACAACTCCCCTATTAGCACTCGAATGAGTGACAATTTTGTGTCATATGTGAAATCTATGCAAGAAATTGAGAAGGCTGGCGTGACTCGACAGAAGGAAGCTGACGAAATTCTGCAGCGTGCAGAATCGGTTCGTACATTCGTCTGTTAAGCATACCGAAATGTAGAGTAACTAACAGTTGTAAATACACAGTCTCTGCCTATTCGGCAGTTCCTTTTAACAAATCTTACCCGCCAACAGGGCAATGACGTCCTACGATTCAGGATTCCCTTGGCTACTTTGGGCGAGTCCCTGAATACGCTAGCAAGCTTCCCCTTCACCGACTCGGACACCGTTCAGTTTAAAGGGCCAGCTCTTTTTCTTCGCGGGACACGAAGCGGTTATATCAAAGACAGATCCGTGCCTATAATCCAGCATTTCTTTCCAAATTATCAGTTGAGAGACATCGATGCGGGTCATTGGCTCATCTCTGAGAACCCAGAGGCATTCAAAACAGGTATGCTTACATTCGGCCTGCTGCACCCTGAGATGTCACTAACTATGGTCCTATAGCTGTCGTGGATTTTATGGATACCTTACCTTGAGCGTTTAGGTACACCATGAGCGATGTCAGCAAGTACTCAAGTGGCTGTAAATAAGATAGATGTAGATAGGATAAACATTAGAATATTGATAGTGCCTTAATAGACAACTCATATACAGTCGCACTAGGAAGCATATCTAATTTACTGCTCACGTACCGATACCACAGCGTTAATAAAAGACTATTTGAAACAGGAAGGACACTGGTCGTACTTTATTTTGATCATGAACTGAGATGTGTGGCATAAAAAAAGGTTAGGTGACATAGTAAAAACATCTGGGAGAGGGTACAGGAAACAAGTAACAGCAGCGCTCTTTTATCATTCCCGTTGAAGAAAAGAACAAGCTTTGCCAGCTACATCAAGGACCATACACAGGAGGAAGGGCGTTAAATTTTCATTATTTTTTTAATTCCCTCCCAACTCTCAAATATGACCTAGACTGACCACGACTCCTCCCGCTGTATACCGTGGTAGTAAAAGTGATATTATTTTAGATGCTTTAAACGCTCTCCAAAACCTTCTCCTTGAATTCCCGCTCAACCTGTTTGGGAGAGACGTTAGTATGGTTCGTAGAATAACGTAATGGTGACGTTTATGTTGACTAACCTTCTGACCCTTGTCATCAGTGGTGGCCTCACCGTGGAGGGCCAAGAGAGCGCCCAAGTCGAACTTAGGTGACTTGAGGAGCTTAACCTTGCGGATGTGAACCTGTACGTTGAATCAGTAAAAGGGGTCTTGCGCATCGTACGTATATTGGAGGGCAGACGAACGTTCTGGAGGGGGTAGATGCCCTGGGTGGACTTCTCGATCTCACGGCCGATAACCTCAGGGACGAGCTTGGTCAGCTGGGTGAGAGTACAGCTGGTGGCCTGGCGCTGGATGATCTCGGTCATCTTCTTGCGGATGGCGCGGATCTGAGAGCTCTGGGCGTAGGTGGTCTTCTTGATCTGGTTTGGTCGTCGCTTGGTGAAGGCGATGGCGAAGAGACGGACGAGGTAGTCATCGGTGGTCTTGACAGTGACGTTGGCCTCGATCAGGGTTTGCCATTTGCGAACGAGAGATCGGAGCTTGTCGGATGTGAAGTCGAGACCGTGGAAGTTGGTCAAACAGTTCTTTCCCTGCACCTCATCGACACGTAGCTTGACCTTGCGGAAAGAATGGGCTTCATCCTTCTGGAGGTCGGCGAGGGAGACTTCGAAAACACGGCCCTTCAGGTAGTCGTTTGCGTTCTTGAGACCGGTGGTGCGGTTAACCAGGGTCTTGCCAACACTTCATAGGTTATCAGATCAGCCGCTGTTCCTCTTTTCTTCTACTAGAAAGATATAATCAGGTTGATGGGAGGGCATACTCTCGGACTTGGAAGGTGGTGGGAGCCTGTAATAATGATAAATTTCGTTAACTCTCCATTTCACTTTCATTCGGCTTTCTTGCGCGATTCTTCCAGCAGGGAGTAGCACACACCTTCACGAGGTACTCGTCCTTGCGGGTGAAGGGGTCCACGGTTCTCTTCTTGAGGCCCTTCTTGCCCTTCGATAGACGCTTGTTCCTAAGAGGTCGCGGTGGTCAGCAAAGCTGCGCGTCGGACGTGGGCACATGCGGCAATGGAGGAGATGCTCACTTTCCAACAGCCATGTTTGCGATTCGGGTCTATCCTGTGCAGTTCCGAAAGACAGACAATCCGCTAGGCGTCGATGGATTCGAGGTTCGGGGTTGGACGTTGTCGGCGTGCGATATCAAAATCAAAAATCCCACACAAACTTCCCACTAAGCGAGTTGTGCGCGCTAACCCGTTTGGGCCACTGTGTGCTTAGGTAAGGACTACATTATACGCTAAACCCGATTCGTGCTTAAAGATTATGTAATCCATTTCTACCCGCGAAAAAACTTCCGAGGCCGCTTTATCAACAAATTATCAACATGCCAAAGGTCTGATAACGCCCGTCCTGCAAAGAGATGACTACAAGATTGAACTATGTTGTTGAAGTAGCGATGGTTAAATTCTTAATGCTGTTTGTCTGTTAGCAACGCGGTGCTAGCACTTAGGGTAGTGTGGGTAGCTTACATCGACATCGTCCCATGGGCGTCCCTGCACGTTGGAGAGCTCCTCCATGCTCATGACCTTGCCGCTGGTGACTACGGTGACGCCGTTAGCTTCAGAAGTTATACGGGAAATGGCCTACTTACAGTAGCCAGCATGGATCTTGGCATCAATCTCAACTCTGCTGTCCTCTGGAATCAAATCATCTGGGATGGGCACACGCTCAATGATCGGAATACCCTGTTCGACGATAGCATCGTGTTTCATACTTTGACCGAGTTAGCGCTCCCAGCATCTTAATGTATGTCAAAGAATACATACTTGGACATGCTGAGCATTCGATCGATCTTGGTGATACCCAGCCAATGCAGAATCTGTCACACAGAGTTAGTTGGGGACCCTCGCCTTGATGCTCATTGTTCGGTTTCAGCACTCACATCGGGCATGAGAGCCTGGAAACGCATGTCCTATTACCCGTCAGTGTTTGTCATTACCACAAGATGACCAGAACACACCTTAACACCCGCAATATTTTCGGTTCTCTGGAAGTATTCGCTTGCTCCTGTACTTTGGGTTAGCGGGGTGTGCGAAGAGGGGTGGAACGATCACATACGGTCGGAACCTCGTTTACCTGGGCAAAGTATTAGCATTCAAGGTACGGATATGAACTTCGGGAATGTGAACTTACGGGCGTTATAGACGAGATATTTGGTGACTTCACCCAGCGCACGGCCTTCCTTCCGGAAGTATATGACGACACCGCTGCCTCCCTTCTGCGCTTCCTTGACGGCCTCTTCCACTCCAAAGATCAAGTACGGGCGACAGGTGCAGATATCCGAGCCGAAAACATCGCTGCCGTTACACTCGTCATGGATGCGAAGTGCTAGTTTGACGTTTGGATCAGCCATTTTCGCGGGGTCGCCAAAGACATAGACCGTCAGTCCTCCGATTGGCGGTAGGAAGACCTTTATGTCACCCCTGGTTATGAGCTCTGGGAATGAACCTCCGGTGACCTCGAAAAGTGCACGGCGTAGGGTACCCTCGTCTACAGAGAGTTAGCAATGGAACATGACGCTATATATGGATGCAGGACTGACCAATGCCGAACCGCTCAGCCACCCCAGGTAGATACCAAACTGGCTCAACGGCAATCTTCGTCACCGCCAACTCTCCCGTCTGGTTGAGACAGATCTTCCCATCTGGAACCAATCTCCCTTCCCGCACACTGTCAGCAAGCTCTGGAAGCTTCATATGCGCTCGAGTTATGGCGATAGTTGGTCGAATGTCGAGTTCGTGGTCCTTTCTAAGATCTTCATACAGCCATGGCGCGAGATGGCCCCACGGATCCATGGCTACGATCTTCTTCTTGTCACCCCATTGCGGGAACGGCCCAATCTTCGCGGCAGGCTCGGTATCGGTAAAATCGGGTTTATGCTCGGTGTTTAGGTTGTTGCTCGCGACCGCCAGGGCATGATATATGGAATACGATCCTCCGTGCGCTCCGATAGCTATGGGGAAGCTTGATTAGTGGCGAGTTTCTTATCCTTGACGGGCGTCACCCTGCTTACCATTTCGTCTCCGGACGGTATCGTACTGTCTACTAACGACAACAGGCCCTCGTGCCTTGGGATCCATGTTGCCCCAGTCCATTCTGATGGGGTCAATGCCCGACTGCCCGGGGTAAGTCGTAAGGATGATGCGAGATGTGCCGCCACGTTTTGGGGCTTTAGTGGTAGGCGACATCTTCGGGATCTCTATCGCTTCGTCTTCAGCGGTCGGCCTCAGGCGCGCTTCCTCAGGCGCAGGTGTTGACTGTGGTGGAAATTCCCTTTCCATGGCCTGCTCCTCCGTCATCATCTTCACAATGTCTTTATTGAAAGAAATGTTGTCGACACGCCCGTTCATCGCGTCTAGAAGGAGGCTTAATCTTCCCTGATCAAGCTCGAGCCTCTTGACCGCGGCTAAGACCTGAGATAGAATGGATAGTTCGTCCTTATCTCTGACAATTTTGCTTTCTAGACCCTCCTGCGTGCTAGGGAGTGGGCTTGGCTGTAAGGCTGGCTTCTCTTGCGGCATCTTCAGCTCGCCCTGCTGGTCCTTGGAAGCCATCTCCAGCTGCGGTTCGAACCAGGCAGTCAATAGTAGCTAGGTAGTAGTTTCGCCTTGTACGCCTCGCTGGTACCTCTTATCGGAGGTCACCGCCAGTCTAGAGATAGCAGGAGAACAAGCCCTTCGGCAGCTGACCAAGGTGTGTAGAGGACGCAGGATTCCTCGGAGAAAGACGGCCTGCTATACAGGCCACAGACAGAGAGCAAGAGAGGTTGTCCGCGAGAGAAGTGAACGCTGCCCGTCCAGCTGCTTAAGTAGAAACTCCGCGGGCGACCCAGACCCGCGATTAGATAAGCCACCGGCCGGGGTCTCGTGATGCGGGGGCTATCAGCTCCCTTATCCCAGAGCTCTGATTGGCCACAGCTCAAGCCCCACGCTAAGCCTATTACAGCTTAGAGTTAGGGGCGTCTGCTTAGGTAACTTGTTAGTCATCCAACTTATTGTCCGCGGACAGAAAGTCGCGATTGCGATGGGCGAAAAGGCGGCAAAGCGCAGCAGGCTTGCTATCACTATCGCAAGTCGCATTTCAGAGGCATAGCACGCCTCCAGCCGCGCTTGAAGGCCCGGCCGACCGCCTCCTTTGTCTATCGAACTGGTTATATAGCCAAACCCCGTGGAAACTCTCCAAGATGGTTAGTGCACTCCCTACGGTCTATGCGCAATCCCGAGTTAACAAGGGCTTCTGCTCAGGGTAAACGCAAGAAGTCATCGCGAAGTACTATAAAAGCGCCAAAAAAGGTTCCTACTTCCTCCAGATACCCAGGCGCATTCTGGCGCCTTCTCCCCTCGACATCATGCGAGCTATCTGATAGCTAACGGAATTACTGTTGGACTGATATATAGGGAGAGCCTCTCCCCACCACGTTTGACTGTCTCTTCTGCAACCATGAGAACTGCGTTCTAGTGAAACTCAACAAGAAGCTGGGCTTTGGGAACTTGTCCTGCAAAATATGTGGACAGCGTTTCCAGACCGGTATAAACTGTGAGTGGCCTCTAATCCGCCGGCGCATATCAAGGATGTAGTGATTAACGGATGGGGACTGTACCGCAAAGATCTATCTGCCGCCGTGGACGTATATTCCGACTGGGTCGATGCATGCGATGCCGTTGCGAAAGAGGGTTCCAAGGACGGGCCAACCGCGAGTGTTGCCAGAGCTGACCCCGAGGGTCCGGCTGCTCGGACTGCGCCAGCTGTCGTTGATGAAGGGCTTGAGGATGACTACTAGACCTCGTTTTTTTCTGATTATATCTGCATTTGTGGGTTATTGTTCTATGGCGTTGGAGGGGGCTTCCACTTTCCAGGGGTGAAGGTTGTCATATAAGTATTCACATATATTGCTTTACGTTGCTGAAATAAAAGAAAATCCTTTGATTGGATTTTATATAGTGGTTTAACACCCAAGTACTTGACAGTGATACAAGGGATAGAAGCTCATGATAAGCGGCAAAAAGCACGATCAAAAAGTCGGACGGAAGAACCCACGATATACCAAGCTGAGTTAGCCCCCAATAACAATGCAAGGCAAGCTCCACGCAGCCGCACCAAGTACTCCTGAGCTTGAGATACCGAAGGTCTCTTCTATAGAGTATAGTACCTGTCACCGAAGTCACCCAGTCCAGGTATTATGTACCTAGAAGAGATATTAGCCCAGCCTTCTTCAAAATAACGGCAGACGTACTTCTTCTCATCCAGACCCTGGTCAATGAACGCAGTGACAACTCGGACCTTCGGGAACTTCTCCACAAAGTCTGCAATTCCAGAGGGGCTGGCAATGAGATTCAGGAATAGGATATGATCTTCGGGGACGTTCTTTGACTTTAGCACCTCAACCGCCATCGTTGCAGAACCGCCTATCCCACGTCCTGTTAGCAAACTCCCACTGCTCCAAAGCATGCCGAGTCCCTCTGTGGCTTACCGGTAGCAAACATCGGGTCGAGCAGCAGCACCCATCTCTTGGCGATGTCCTGCGGCAGCTTCTCGTAGAACAAAGCCGGCTGACAGGTTTCTTCGTCCCTTTGTATCAGGATCTTCCCGATACGCACAGATCTACAGCAGTCACGCAGGCCCTGCTCCATCGCCTCGCCGGCACGCATGATGGAGACACCGCATATCTTTCCCTCGAAGCCTACGCCTCCGTATTGATGTCCGACAGGGGTGGTGACCGTCTTTTGCACCACAGGCAGATGATTCAGACCTTCTTCCACGAGGAGGCGGATTATTCGGTTGGAGTAGAAGACAAAATCGGCTCGAGGGGTTCGCTGGTCTCGAATCATGCTATTTCAAGCCGCATAAGTTAGTGTAATGGCGGTGAATCGTGGGATAGGGGGAACTTGCGTCAACAGAGCAATCAGCTGGGGCGTCTGTGGTAGGACATTGACGTTCTCATGCTTCACGATTTTGGAGACGGTCGCGGCCGGCTTTTCTTCATCTGGCATCGATACTGGTCCAACTCCTCTCACTGGGCCGGGCTCATTGGAGTCCATGGTGTCAACTCCCCTTTGGGCCGCCCTACTCAGCCTAAATCCGAACTCGATGGAGACAGAGCTGATAGCCTAAGCGTCCAGAGCAGTAAAGGCTTGCGTTTTAGAGTAGATAGGGGAGTTGTATTATATATTATAGACCGTGAGGGCGGAGTGTGAAAAAGCTGTCTACTATGTGGGGATGGTCAACATATAAAACCGTGCGGGGAGACTTGGATAGAACATGTGATGAGGCTCAACGACGTGATATCAAGCCAATATAGAGTCGAGATAGGCTAATATAGGTCGATAGAGACTAGCTCCGTATCCGTTGTATCTATCTGTCCAGAGACTGCGGCTTGTTGGCGGTGCTGACGCGAGATTCAAGCAGATACAGACCTCACCCGAGCAATTACTCCTTTGAGACAGGCTCGAATGACGCCCGGCAAGCGGTTTAATTACCCTTTTACCGGGCCTCTTAGTCCTTTAATCTAAGAGAAGGCCATGGCTGGTGGCCGGGGTCGACCCGGGGAGAAACACCCGCGACGGCGCAGAATCACGGGATTTGGCGGCGAAGAAGTCGATACCGACAGCGGACGGACAACCCACCGTCCAGCAACCTCCCACCTCCGTGCAGAGGGTTGTATGCGATAGATCTCCTCCAATGGACGGCTATTCTGCCAGCTGCTCGAAAACACGCTCAGGATAAATCCTAGGATTCGCGGGTGTGAAAGTTCCAGAAGTTTGCTGCGGTCAGTCCCTCGACGTCCTTATACTCCGGCTCCATCCAGTGGACTGCGTCTATCGCATACTTCGACAAGACATGAGACGCTAATGATCATTCACGCTCGGTGAACAGGCCGAAATTCACCTTCTCAAAGCAGTACAATTGCCTCCACCTTCCGATGATACGCCTTTCACACCTCCATTGCGCGCAAGTTTGCGCCACCTTTCATTGCTCGGTTCGGGAGACTTAAGCCCTTACTTCGGCCTCACAACCAGCCAGCCGCTCTGTGCTTCTTGTCTCAGATAGATCAAGCATGTCGACCATGGATAAATTGGCACCAGCGCGTACTGTGAGGACTTACGGCAAACAGGCGCGAAATCAGGGCTACGGCAATCTAGCGCGGACAAACCTCGACACGAACAAGAACTTAGGAAAGCCGAGCCCCTTCCCATTATCGAGGAGGGAAGAGTCTATGGAAAATGGAAAAGAGGGTGGGAAAGGTACCGGAGCATTAAAGGCGGCGGGCAAGGCTGGGCTATCGACTGTCGCGCATACACCCAAACCAAAACAACAAGCCGATATATTCGACGTCCAGTCATCAGACGACGAGGATCGCCAATCACGCTCTCGACGGGGGCTCAAAAGGAGGAAGCTGAATACGCCAAAAACTGCGCCGAAGGACACGGAGCCTCGCAAGCGGACCATGTTGGATCCTGTGAGTACCCGTGACCGGAAGGTTGCAGTGTCTCCTGCGAAAGATGTCGAGAAACATACGGAAGTTGAAGTGGTTATCCGTTCTCCAGCCAAAATGAAACACGAACCTAGCACCCAGTCTTCGAAGACAGGAATAGCTACACTTCCTACTAGGCCGACCAGCCCCCGCGACGTCGAGACGACGTTGAACAAGCGTCCGACACATGGGAACCTGCGACGAGATCTTCCAGTACGGAAACGCGAAGTCCACACACCGCCAAGAAAGGTACCCCGGTTGACCAAGTCCTTCTCAACGGGTACAGACCGCTGGAAATATGTGGCCGACAGAGAGCGTGACGAGCCTGCGAAAAGAGTCCCATCAACCGCGGAACGAAGGAGGCTCGTAGACGCCCTGGGGCGCAAAGACAATGTTGATGTTCCAAGCGATTCATCCGGAGACGAAGGTCCAACTACCTTCCAAATTTCTCGGTCCAGTTCACAACCGCCGGATCAAGACCATACTGCCGGTGCCATGTCGTTGGAGAATTCAGCAAGCGTCCATCCGCGACGCCGGAAGAATGTCAATCCAGCGACCCAGAGCGGATTGAAGATAACGTATTCTCGACAAAGGTCCTTCCTCAATGAGCTGGACGCAATAGAAGAAATTGGAAACGATGGTTTAACGGGCCCAGGCTTCCCAGGCTCTCCCTCCAAAGCAGACAAATTTAGTGGTGGTCCAGCCTTACCTCCCATGGGTCTGCAGAGCCAGACATCCGGCCTCGCTGCTGCTGACCTGGAAGAGGAGGCGGTTAGCGGATCAGGCACGGTCCGAAGTATCCACGAACTTCGACGCTCCGGAGACAACGCAAGATACCACGCCCTTATCGAATCAATTTTCGAGGACATGGAGGACAACAACGCCACCATGTCAAGAAAACGCAGTGGGATGGTCCAGCTATGCACAAAGTTGCTCGATTCTCAGTTTTCGCAACGGTTCCTTAGCAATGCGCTAGAGAAGCGGTTTGCTAAGATCAAGCTAGGAGCCGCTGATCTCATATGCGGGTACCTTACGGCTTGTATTTACGCGCTGTTGTTAAGCTCCGGCTCGACGTCGCCGATGACGTTACAGCACTGTTGGGTACAGATTCTCAAGGTGGCACCATCCTTACTCCGAGAGGATAAAAGCATACTGGAGATCGTCAAACGGCGGGAGTTGAATATGACCAAAGCCGGCAGGGCCGATATCCAGGATTTCAGCGGGAAAATAACGGAAAGCAAGATTTGGACAAACCGGGGCCCCTCGAGAACAACACCCCAGCTACTAGCACTCCGTTGCTTAGAGCTAGGGGTCAGAAAGCTTCGTGAGACGGGCAATTCGATGGAAACCATGCCGGTCCCGATTTTGCGGCAGGTAGTACACATTCTGCTCAACCACTCGTTGGCAAAAGATTTCGACAAGTCCGGACAAGAAGATCTCGTCCTCGAAACCACACTATCTATCTTAGAGTCATATACCATACACACGTCATCGCTAGAGGAGGAACAGCAGGAATCGCTCAAGCCTCTATCTAGACTGGGCCCTCTTCTATCACATCTAGGACGCCAGCAGGACGCCCACTGCAAACAGATTGAGATTCTTGAGATCCGACTTATCTTGAACATCACGAATAACAACTCGGCTCTGTGCGAAGAGTTCTCATCGTCCGAATTCATCGAGGCCTTGGCGCAGATAGTGATAACCAACTTTGAATCCGTGGGCGACGAGAATGCCGGGCCGCAGAAGGGAACGCTGCTGGACACGGTGATCCTGGCACTCGGAGCGCTGATAAATCTTACGGAATGGAGCGGGACGTCCAGACGAGTGCTGCTGGAATCACGCATCGGCTCCACCACACTGCTCGACCGGCTTGTACCACTGTTTGTCGATGGGCTAGAAGCCATTGCCAAGGTTAGTACCGTTTCCTCCTTTAGTGTGATGAAGTAAATTGACGAGGAACAGGCCGACTCGGTGGTCCAGACGCACTCGAACGTCGCGTTCGGGTATCTATCCGTGCTGCTCTGCACCGCTTGCCTAGACGGCGACGCGCGCTCCCACCTCCGCGAAAAGCTACAGGCGCGCACATTCGGACGTCTTCTGAGCACGGTGGAGGAGTTCCTGCACTACCACCGGAAGGTGGAGGATGAGCTGCACGAGGATGCGCACGAGGGAGAAGCAGAGGATGCGATGACGGGGTTCACGTCCCGTCTGCAGGGGATCGTTGACCGGATACGGGCCGCCGAGCGGGGCTAGGGAGAGCATGATCTTAGATGTGACTATGATTTTGATGTATCATGTATGCCGAGTAGTTATAGGATATTGACTTAGAAATCGCTTTCTGTGATTGGCTGCGGAGATGCTTGAGCCGCACGTTTTAGGTTAAGGTGCTCGCGGGTACCTAAAACTCTGGATTCCGAGGAGAGATATTCTGCGAATGATAATGTTGCTCTGGACGCCTGTCTCGGGGTTGTCCAGCAGGCTCAGTAGATACTACGAGCTGCTCTCTCGAGCGCTCTTGATGTCCCGAATGTGCGGTATCGAGGTGCAGCGACGTGTGCATGCCAACATTGCCGAGAGTGATCGAGTGGACGAGAATACGAACTGCCGTTAAACCACGATACTAGTCTGCAGGAGAAACGACGGGCTGCCGCGACATCCGACGACTCCGTAGACAAAGGGACCAAGAGATCGTACTCCGGACAAAGCGACCGAGAGATCGTACACAGACAAAGCGACCGAGAGATCGTACGCAGACAAAGCGAGATAAGTCCGAGTCCACTCCACCGCCTCGCAGTCTGCCGTGCCAGCAGCCGGGGCAAAAGACAGAGGGGAGGCGTTATAAGACGGAGGAGAACCGCACGCCACGCCGGACTCCGGTGATGGGCGGAGGAGCCGGTGGAGAGGCCCGTCGAGGCGGATTAAGCGCTGTCGTGGCAACCGTCACATGCGTCTCCTACGTATGAAGTGTAGGTATCTGTGAAGGAGTCGACGAGATGCATCCTATGCCTGTGAAGGGTCTTGACGAGTGCCATCCTGTGCCCTGTGAAGTACCTACCCGGCTCACCGACACACCACTCGACACTCCAACCACTCGACGACGATCGCAGAAACAAGTTACCGACAGACAAACACGGTGGGCCGCGCAGCTGACCCGCGCCGATCCTTCGGGCTGCATGGCGGGCTTCTAGAAGGGCGACAGCAGAGACGCGACGGGGTCGGATGCCGGCCACAGCAGGCTCTCGCAGGGCGGCGCAGGCGGCGCAGAGGGACGGACCGGGCCAGCACCAATGGCAGCGAGAGGCCGCCGTTTCAGCGAGCTCCCTGATCCTGGCCGTCTATTGCTATCTGGGCCGGCCGGTAGACTGCGCGGTGCGAGGATAGCAGCGCTTCGAAATGACCGTGGGACCAGGTGCAGCAGCCTCCGTGCCACCGCAAACAGGACTAGACCTATGTACTGCCTGGTCGCCCGTCGACAAAGAGAGATGGACGTCATCAGATGCAGCCTGCAGACCCTTGGCCTGGCTCGATCGCAGCAAAAGCAAGCATGTTCATCAACCTCTATAGTCCAGTCCAGCTACATAAGCCAGAGACTCCGTACATAGGCCAGATACTCCGTACATAAGACCAGAACATAAGACGATACGAGCGGCCGCGATCTAGCTTGAGATCTAAGCGGCCTTTGCAAACCTTAGCGGAAAATACCTCTTGTTAATCTCTTTATCCTCTCTCTTCTACACTACTTTCCTCTCTCCTCTACTCTCTCCTCTACTCTCTCCTCTACTCTACTCTCTCCTCTACTCTCTCTCACTCAGCTTTCCCTCCTCATAGTCAACTAGCTGCTGTTATGCCCGCGAAACAGCGCAAGGTCGCCATCGTCGGCAGCCGTGCAGTCGGTAAGACTCCCTCCACCATTAACAGTCAACAGCCAGAACTGACCGCCAGGCAAATCCTCGCTCACGGTGCGCTTCGTCGAGGGCACCTTTGTCGACAACTACTACCCCACCATCGAGAACACCTTCAACCGCACCATCAAGCACAAGGGCCAGGAGTACATGACCGAGATCGTCGACACCGCCGGCCAGGACGAGTACAGCATCCTCAACTCCAAGCACTTCATCGGCATCCACGGCTACATGATCGTCTACTCCGTCGCCTCCCGCCAGTCCTTCGACATGGTCACCGTCATCCGCGACAAGATCCTCAACCACCTCGTCAGTCTCCCCCTCTCTAGCTCTACTCCCTCTCCAGCATATTAACAAGCACAGGGCCAGGACTGGGTCCCCCTCGTCCTCGTCGGCAACAAGTGCGACCTGCCCGCCGACGTCCGCACCGTCACCCCCGACGAGGGCAGGAAGCTCGCCGACAGCTTCAACTGCGCCTGGGCCGAGGCCAGCGCCCGCAACGACACCAACGTCTCCTCCACCTTCGAGCTCATGGTGGCCGAGATCGAAAAGTCGCAGACCCCGAGCGAGCCCGCGAACAACGGCAAGTGCGCCGTCATGTAGCTCGCCGCCTCGCCTTGCTTGCCGTTGCGTCTGCCGCTGGCCGGGGTGGTCCTGCACGACGGGCCCAGGCGGACGACCGCCGTCGTGTCACCACTGATTCTCGTCCAGCCGGGTTGGCCTGGCCGCGCCGCATGACTCGAACAAACATTCTATATTTACTCTATACCCTCTCCCCTGCTCCGTCGGGCTCTTCCGTGTTTCTTCTCCTGCTGTGTTCTTCCGTGTTTTTTCTCCTGTGTTCCTCTGCCTGTCTATTTCTGTCTGTATCACTTGGTTTGGTCGGCATGGCTTCTGGGCTGTTCTGTTTCTCTTTCTTTCTTCCCCTCCACCTCCCCTGCGAGGGTTGACGGTTGATCCTCAACAGTTGACGCCGATGACGACGAGATGTCTTTTCCTTCTTCGATTCTGGGAGTATGGGATGTTATAGACCAGCTTAGATCGGACGGGTCACCTTTCTCTTCTTCCTCTGCTTTCTCTTCATCTTCTGCTTGTTCTGCTTCTTCTGCCTCTGCTTCTTCCTCTTCTTCTGTCCTGTTCTGTCTCTAGCAGTAATATAATAATAATAATCTGTCTCTCGATGTATGCACTATGCGCACAGCCGCGGCTAAACGCCACGCCGCGCCAAAAAGTTGCCCCGCCAGTTCTTTTTGCGTGAAACCTCCGCAAGCATTTTCCTCCCTCCTTCGCCCTTGACGACGACTATCCTTGCGACCGCCCGTTCTCGCTCGCTCGCCGCTCTGTCTGCTCCCTGACCGTCTCGCACGTCTGCCGGACCACTGTCGGGCGATTGTCGCGCTCTTCTTACCAGGACACCCCGCACCGTCACAAGAAAAAAAGGTACCAAAATGCTTGACATCGCCGACCTCATTCCCGAGCGCGGCGGCGACCCGAAGAAGGTCAAGGAGAGCCAGAGACGGCGATTCGCGTCCGAAGAGCTCGTCGACGAAGTCGTCACCCTGTACGAGGATGCCCGACGAAGTATGACAACATTGTGACAACATTCTATGACTCTGTATATTAATCATTATTCATAGCGCGCTACGAGGCAACCCAGGTCGGATCCAAGATCAACAGCGTGCAGAAGGAGATTGGCATGAAGAAGAGGGTCAGTGCATACGGCTACACGGTGTATAGGCTAGGCTAATCGGCCATCGGGCACAGAACAAGGAAGATGCCAAGGCACTGCTGGAAGAGAAGGCCAAACTAGAGCAGGAGAAGAAGGAGATCGAGGACAGGGCCGTGCAGTGCGAAGTGCTCCGCGACCGCCGTCTCAAGGCCATCGGCAACTACGTCGACGACTCCGTCCCCATCGACAAGAACGAGGATAACAACGCCGTCCTCCGCACCTGGGCGCCGCCAGACACCAAGGTCGAGAAGAAGGACTGTCTCTCCCACCACGAGGTGCTGTACCGCCTTGACGGCTACGATCCGGAGCGAGGCGTCAAGATCGTCGGTCACAGAGGGTACTGTCTGACGGGCTATGGGCTGTTCCTCAACCTGGCGTTGGTCAACTATGGCCTTGAGTTCCTGTTCAACAGGGGCTACAAGCCCAATCAGCCACCGCACTTCATGAACAAGCAGTATATGGCCAAGACCGCGCAGCTGGAACAGTTCGACGAAGAGCTGTACAAGGTCACTGAGAGCGAGGACCCCGCCACCGATAAGTACCTGATCGCTACCTCGGAGCAGCCCCTGTCTGCCCTGCACGACGGAGAGTGGATCCTAGAGAAAGAGTTGCCTATAAAGTATGTTCATGTCTCCTAGACGAGTCGTCATCTTTAATTAACCATGTGGTGTGTAGATATGCTGGATACAGCACCTGCTACCGAAAAGAGGCGGGCGCACACGGCAAGGATGCGTGGGGTATCTTCCGCGTCCATCAGTTCGAAAAGGTACAGATATCCGCGAATCGAGAGCTGAGGCATCCGTCTAACACTATCTAGATCGAGCAATTCCTCATAACGAAGCCAGAGGACTCCTGGAAAGCGTTCGACGAGATGATCGAAACCTCCGAGCAGTTTTACCAATCTCTCCGCCTCCCTTACCAGGTCATCGCTATCGTCTCCGGTGCGCTGAACAACGCTGCGGCCAAGAAGTTAGACCTGGAAGCCTGGTTCCCGTTCCAGGGCGAGTACAAGGAACTCGTCTCCTGCTCGAACTGCACCGACTACCAGACCCGCGAGCTGGACATCCGGTTCGGCTCGAAGAAGCTGACCGACGTCAAGAAGAACTACTGCCACGCCCTGAACGCCACGCTATGCGCGACCGAGCGAGCCCTCTGCTGTATCCTAGAGAACTACCAGCAGGAAGACGTATGTCGAGCCATCGTTAACCTCTTGTTCCCGTCCTATGCTAACGTTGACTCCAGGGCATTGTCGTCCCCGAGGTCCTGCGCAAGTACATTCCCGGCAACCCCGAGTTCCTCCCATACGTCAAGGAGCTGCCCAAGGACACCACCTCGCAGAAGGTCAAGGCCAAGGCAGGAAAAGCTGATGCAGGAAAAACCGAAGCCGCAAAGCCAGACTTGGCCAAGGGGGTTGAGAACTTGAAGGTCTAACATATATGTTTGCATGTACTCGCATAGAGCAACAAATAGGCAAACCGCAAACCTCTTCAGGATCTCAGGCAAACCGAAGTTTCGTTAGCTGCATGAACTAGCGCCGACTAGCTAAGCTCACCCATGCTCGTACCTCCCTGGTCCTTGGTAGAGCCAGGGGTGCGCCGAAGCCGGACGGAGCCTTGCACGCTGTAGATAACACCGCCGTAGCATGTATATCGGTGCGAACACCGGCATAGACGTCGAAGCAATGCTGTAGGAGCATCTCTTATCACAAATCCATCCTTCTTCTAGCCAACCCGAAAAGACGGTCTACCTGAAGCGGGTTTTTAGTCATCGAGGGAAAAAAAGTAAGAGTCATCATCACGCCAGCGCTGTAGATAAGAGAGGAGCAGTCGACTATATAATCCCTCGCCTCATCTCTCTCACTCCTGCTCCTCTTCCACTTTAATCCATCCCAGATACAGCTCAGTGGTCGCTGACAGACGTCATGGTTCCTGCTCCCAAAGACATTGGCGGTGCTGCCCGCAACCTCGCAGACCAGGTCTCTACCAGCCTGAACCTCTCCCTCTCGCCGTCTGCTGCCCGTCCTTCACCCCTCTCCAGCTTCCCGCCCAAGCTGCTCAAGCCGTTCGATACGCAGGATATCAAGGTGCTGTTGCTGGAGAACGTCAACATCACAGGACGCAGCATGCTCTCGGAGCAGGGCTACCAGGTCGAATTCCTCAAGTCCTCGCTGCCAGAGGACCAATTGATTGAGAAGATCAGGTTTGACTACCTCCGATATATGCTTTTCTTGCTGCTGTCATGGACATCGCCCCTCATCCGTTATCGCTCTCTACTTTGATCAAGGAACACTTCTTTACAATGATAAAGGAATACTTGGCTAACAACATCTACCCAGGGATGTACATGTCATTGGCATTCGATCCAAGACAAAACTCACGGAGAGAGTGCTCCGGGAAGCCCATAATCTCTTGGTCATCGGTTGTTTCTGCATCGGCACCAACCAGGTCGACCTCCAGTACGCCGCCAACCATGGCATTGCCGTGTTCAACTCCCCCTTCAGCAACTCCCGCAGTGTTGCCGAACTGATGATCGGTGAGATCATCTCTCTGGCTCGCCAGCTGGGCGACCGCTCAAACGAAATGCACAACGGAACCTGGAACAAGATCAGCAATAAGTGCTGGGAAGTCCGTGGCAAGGTCCTCGGTATTATCGGATACGGACACATAGGTTCCCAGCTTTCCGTCCTCGCAGAGGCCATGGGGATGACCGTCATCTACTACGACGTGGTGAACTTGATGGCCATGGGAACCGCCCGTCAAGTCCCCACGATGCAAGAGCTGCTTAAGACAGCCGACTTCGTCACCCTCCATGTCCCCGAGCTTCCAGAAACCAAAAACATGTTCTCCCAAACCCAGTTCGAACAGATGAAGGATGGAAGCTACCTGCTTAACGCCAGCCGCGGAAGCGTCGTCGACATCCCTGCCTTGGTCCAGGCCATGCGTACTGGGAAAGTCGCCGGTGCTGCCCTTGACGTTTACCCCAGCGAACCAGCGGGCAATGGGGACTATTACAACAAGAATTTGGCACCCTGGGCGGAAGATCTGCGGGGGCTCAAGAACATTATACTAACCCCGCATATTGGCGGTAGCACTGAGGAGGCCCAGAGCGCAATTGGAATTGAGGTTGGTCAGGCACTGATAAGATATGTCAACGAGGGTACTACCCTTGGTGCTGTCAACATGCCCGAGGTCACTCTTAGATCTCTGACAATTGACGAGCCTAATCACGCCCGAATCATCTTCATCCACAAGAACGTGCCTGGCGTGCTTAGAAAAGGTGCGCATCTATAAAATGCTCACTCATTAAAAGAAATAAACGCTGACATACCACTCACTCTAGTCAATGAAATTCTTGGAGATCACAACGTCGACAAGCAGATGACTGACAGCAGAGGCGATGTATGTTGACCATATAAAAGATTTAATGAAAGGCAATAACTAACGGTACATATCTAGGTCGCCTACCTGATGGCTGACGTTAGCAGCGTCAACTCTGACAATATCAGAGATCTCTACGATCAGCTCGAGGGGCTCTCATGTATGTCTGCCGTAGTCACCCCATCACTCTGTGAAATGTTCTAACCTAGGCCCATGCAGCTCGAATTATCACTCGCATCCTTTTCTAAACAAGATTGGTTACGTTCCAAAGAGCATGAAGTCTCCAAAACAACTAAATGAAAAAAGGAAACAAAAAAAAAAT
The DNA here is from genome assembly GCA_000812245.1 of Onygena corvina. Lineage (NCBI taxonomy): Eukaryota > Fungi > Ascomycota > Eurotiomycetes > Onygenales > Onygenaceae > Onygena > Onygena corvina. Next base: position 96,155 of record JWPT01000014.1, on the reverse strand, counting down.
CCCACGACAGAAGGACAAGCCCAAGCCTTCACCTTCCATTCTATACGTTGCTAATATTTCCTATATTCGGTGCTCATTGCCCGTGTTGTCCCTTTTTCGGAAATGGTAGCCCTCTTGGATTATTCGAAAGGGGCTCTAGAGATTGCATGCAGATGATATGACGGATACTGATTATTTTCACGGTACTACACACGGTCTATTTATCTCTCTCACTTACTCTTACTTAGTTTCTTTCTTTCTTCAACATCGCTATGGCTGGATTCAACGACCATCTATAGACAAAATTATGACAATCAAATGATACAGGACTACTATGTCATATCCCGTGTGTGTGGTCTCCTATATTTGCCTCAAGAGTTATTATATCTGCATCTCGTGGTGTATTGGCGAGTCAAATTATAAAGTGTGAAAACAATTTCCTCACTGAACTCCGTCACGGATGCGGATCGAAAAGATAAGAGGAAATAAAGAAATAAAGAAACATATGTGGAGGAGTGGGTATTGATCAGAACTTAAAAAGCGTTTTTATTCTTTATTGTTCACAAGGGATGAATCGCTAGAAAAGAAAAAGGGGGTTGCAGTTAGTAATGTACAGCATCCGGCGTTTATGGATTATCGTCTATAGAGATGATGGGGAAGCGCATTAGGGTCGCCCGCCCGACTGCGTTCTCTCGACTCCGGACTTCGACTCCGACTTGGTCGCCAGTACCGCTCTCTTGGTGCTGGTTCGATGTTGTCTCGACGCGGGGGTGCGGCTCCATCCCCCCCGGATCTATACCTGTCGTTAATTCCACCTACATAGTGAGGTTTATACGAATCTCGACCTCCATCATTCACACCTCCTACCCCTCCGCCTCCTCGGGGAGGTGGTAGTCTATCGCGTCTCTGCTCTGAACCGGACCCTCCACCACGGCGAGAACCGCCTTGCCATGGTGGATTGATTGGGACTGGAGGTTTCGGGGGAAGATTCGCGTCGCGATGCCACGCTGCGGGATGGCCATGGGCATCCCCCGATGCTTTTCGCTTATGGCCATGCACTGGATCGGGAACTCGGCTGTCGTAGGGAGGTCGAGGGGGAGGTGGAACACCACCTCCGTAGCCGGCGCGTGCTGCATATGGGACTCGGCTTCTCTTTGGATCGCCTGTAGGTGCTCGGCTTCCACCAGAGGTCCATTCGCCGTGAGTGCCCATCCCTACTGATCCTCCAGCAGGTGCTGGGGGTAAAGCAGCCTTTTGGCCGCGAAATTTCCTCCTATCGAGTTCATGAGAATCTTCAAAGGTTGGAATGTCACCCGGACGCGCGGGTAGAGGGGGTGTGGTGAAGTAAGGATGTTTGAGTGCATCAATGGCGTTGATTCTTTTCCGCCAATCAAGCCTCAATAACTCTGTGAGGAGTGAAATAGCAACGGGACCTTGGCTGCAACGAATTAATCTCTGATGTGGTAGTTTATTCGCTGCCTTTGTAGTGGTAGACTTACTCGTGAAAGACTGTTGCGAGGGTAGAACGCTTGAAGCCAAAAGACCTAACGGGTTCCGCCCCCGGTAGTGAACTCCAACCAGGCATATTTTCCTCGGTAGGAGAACCGACGAGGCTGAAAATGAGCTGCGCTTGGTTAAGGTCACTGCTTCCAGCAAGGATAGGTTTCCCTTTGAACATTTCACCAAACACGCAGCTGCATCACAGATTACTGTTTCAGGATTACCATTGATATATCACAAGGGGGATGCCCGACTTACCCTGCTCCCCATAAGTCAATTGCGGTAGTGTACCGACGTAGCTGCAATAAGAGTTCGGGTGGTCGATACCATCTAGTAACGACTAAGGTTGTGTAGTCTCTCTTTGCCTCTCCACCTCCTTTGCCAGCGACTGGCGGTGCCTCGTCGTAAGGCCGTGCGAGTCCGAAGTCAGCGATCTGTAGGATTCCTCTATTATTGATCAAGAGGTTGGCAGCTTTCATATCCCTATGTAGTATTCGGTTCTTGAATACACATCGCGTTAATATTGTATGCAGATGCTTAACTGAACACCTGGCGTCGTACCTCGTGCAGATATTGAAGGCCCTTCAGGAGCTGAAGCATATAGCACTTGATCTGAGGTTCTGAGAATTGAACATCTGGATTTTCTAGCAGCCCGGACAAATCGTGTTCCATATAGGGAGTAACCATGTACATTGAGGGCTTTTTTCGTCCTTCCCCTATCGGAGCAGTCAGACCTAGAGCTTTAAGTCGTAAACAAGACAGGAGGCAACGAACCTCTGCTTCGTTCTACAGCCATTTCCTGAAGCTGTAGAACGTTTTCGTGCGATAGGATCTTGAGAAGCTTGATCTCCCGTAGCGCCGTGATGGGAAACTAGGTATCAACATATCAGCAGACGCAGACTGAGACTGCTAGGTAGTATTTCAAACGCACTCCATCTTTTTCGTTGTGCATCAAGATCTTTTTCAAGGCGACCAACGAGCCAGTTCGCTTCGACCGGGCCTTATAAACCTCACTTTTGCGCGGCAAGTCAGCAATGGAGAGGTTGACGATGACACGGAGACTGTAGAAAGTACCCAAATGTTCCCTCGCCGAGCTTCCCTAGAAACTCGAACTCACGAATGGAGGAACAGCCGTGAAAGCGCAAGCGGCCTTCCTCATCGCGCTCCAAGGTGCGTTTAGACCTGGACGGCGAGCTCGACCCAAGCATCGCGAGGAATGCCCCCAAAAAGAGACCAGACCAGTCTAGAGGCTGTACTCCCCAGCACCCTCCCAGTCCCGCAAGGAAAGGGGTGTTCACGCCCGTATAGCGGATCGGATAGTGGCAGCCAATGTCAGATGTGCGCGTAAACCCGACATGCGGAGAGGACCAAAACAAAAGGGCCTAGCGGGCGCCAAAAGAAGTGACTCTGCGTTATCGAAACGCCGGCAGAGGTAGCTCGAGGCCTGGCTCTCTCGTCTAGTGGCGACAGCTGGCAATATAAAGCTCATCGGTAGAAGCGCGAAGGTCTACACGATAACGAAGCAGATAAAGTTGGGCGTCACGGTGATGTCACGATGCTATCCGGACGGTGAGTTCAGCCAGGCCAAAGCCACTGAACTGAACAGCAAAGGGTTGCGCCGCGAGCAGCCTCGAGGAGCCGTGAAGGAGTATCAGACAAGGCAATCCAGCGAGAGTCCCGTCGTCCTCGCCGCCGCCCTCGAAGCCGCAGGAGAAAAACACAGACCAAAAAGTCGACGCGGGCCAGTCGGCGCTTCTGTTTCTCCGGCGGCCGACGGTTGTTCTTCCCGAAACGCCCAAAAGGGAACGACGACGAGGTCAAGCTGCAGCTGCAAACCGTCGCATTCTCGCAGCCCGGGTCCTGGTGGGATATCAGGTATGTCATACCGTCCTTGGAATGGATAGGCATTGGTTTCTAACGCGGTGGACAGCAGAATCGCCCGAACGAGACGTCCAACCATGCCGTCCAGCAACCACCCGATCAAGGTGCCTCCGGGCCCGCCATTCTTCAGATTCGCTGCTACTGCTCTTGGAGCTAGCATGTGGTTCTGGGTACGTCGACCTTTCTCCGACATAAGCCAGCAATGAGGTCAATACTGACTGATGGTCTAGTTGATGTATCGTGCTAAGAAAGACGGCCCCGTCCTGCTCGGCTGGAAGCACCCATGGGATCACTAAGCCGCTCGCCGCGATCTCTCGCGACATTCCTCGTCCTTTTTGCTGCATAGAATACGCCCAGAGCTGAGCCGCCGGACATCAACTCTTCCTACGAGCGGGTACCCCATGTTTCCTCGAAATGGCATCATGAATCGGGCATAGGGCTAGCCACTTTGAGACAAGACTCTTGTATTATCAGAAAAGCGTCACTTTCTGCGCTCAAGCATGATGTATATATTTCATAGTAGACAACAGTTACTTTTCAATTGACAACAGAGCAAAACTCACAACCCAAACGTCTCCGTCACTTTTATTTATTTATACAGATGCGCTTGTCTATGTCTTGTCTATAGAACAGGAATAAAATGGTAAATCAAAACGCCTCAAGCCTGAAACAACTAAGCCACTCGCACCTGATGGTATATGTGCAATTAATCTCAAGATATATATCGAGGACATCTCTCAAAGATCACTCGTTCACCGCCCCCCTTCCAGCAGCAGCTTATATCGTCTCCGCTGTTTCCTGGTATGTGGACGAACCCAACGATTCAAACGGCCAATGCCTCGGGCCAGTTGTGGGAAAACATGATTCTCACACACCCACGCCATCGCGAATCCAGCGAGTGCGAGGAGCAGAAGCCAGCTTTTGAACTCGGGCGACATGTACGTTAGTTGCATTAACTTGTAGATCCACTCTGCGGGCTGGAAGAGCATGTATGAGGAGAAAAGGAGAATTATGATGATTGTAGCTACGAACGGGACTGGGGTATTCATTAGCAAAGGGTCTTTCTAAAGTGTGGGTGGAGTAGAGCATACCGTTTGAGGTCGCTGGCTTTCGGAATGGGCGGCCAGCGCTCAAGACCACGCCAGATAGGACATATTGGTAGCATGAGACCAGGAAGAGAGCGGTGTTTTGTGAGTTCTCGATGCTTGTCTCCTCATGGCTGACCTTGGGTGGAATGTACCTGAAGGATGTTAATACACAAGCACGGCGCGAAGTCCCTATGCACTGTATGACTTACCACTTTGGGATCTGGACGGTCTCATAAGCAATGGCTTGGACAAGTATGCAGAGAATAATTTGTCCCAAGAGAGGAGTTAGGACTTTGCGTGACACTAGATTCGCGGTTGGCCTCTTGCGACATAAAACGGAACTTGCACCAATCCATCCCACTAGTATTGATTAGCTAGGCCTCATGAACTAGACAATTGTCCGATGACTCACTGAAGATAGCAACTGGTAAGATGATTACTAGGTCGATATATAGAAACTATCATGCACAGTTAACGCTGAGATATCTCCAAAGGGTCGTTCCTATATTCACCTGGAAATCTCCAAGATTCGAAGCAGTCGCATAGAGAAAGCTCACGGAGGTGAATTGGATAGCGGAGTAGAGGCTCATATATTTGAAACAGCAAAAGCTCGTGACGAGCGCTGCTCTTCCTTCCCTGTTCTCCTTAGCGATGATGGCGAGGGGAGGTAGCCTGGTCGAATTTCGGTGCGGGTAACATACCTGATGAGTTTGGGAACACACGAGATGTCGAACACTCTACTGGTGAAAGGAGCAGCTACCGAGGCCTCTGCCTCCGAGAGAGATATGCCTACGTCCGCGGCTTTCAGAGCACCACAATCATTTGCTCCATCTCCACAGAACCCACAGTCGTAATCGAGAGATTGCAGTTTTTCAACGAGCTCATGTTTCTCGTCGGGAGACATTCGGGCAAACACCTGGCCTTGGACGAGCATCTATGCACGTCAGTTGAGTTGGTTTAAAGAAGAAAGGGAAGGAGGTCGTACCCTGTTAAGGACCGCTTCGGAGCCGTAGTCGACGACCCAGCGGAATACATCTCCGGTTACCGCGATGGCGTAGTTGGGTTTATTGTAGTGGTGATACGGGACAGAAGCGTCTGTCCCGGTGCTGTGAGGGAGGGGCTGGAGAGGTTAGCTACCAAACTGCCGAAGATACCCTCACAATCGGACGCGACTCACTGTCAATGTGTGTTCATCAAGTTGATGGTCTTGATTATCTATGCTCTGCCAGCAAAGACGAGCATTGGGGTCCGAGGAGTCTCCTGCAGTGCGTTAGTGAATTCACAGTGATGGATGATGCATAGTACGGGGTGGGTACCCTCGACGAAATAAGGAACGAAACACGGAGCTGCACCATCGACGAAACCGCATTCTCTGGCGACGCTGACTGCAGTCAATATATTATCACCGGTGCACATCACGTTACGAATACCAGCCTGATGCAGCTCGGTGATGACGCCCTTCGATGTCGGCTTCAGCTTGTTTTCAAAGATGATGAAGCCAATGAACTCCAGGCCGGTTTCGGCATCTGCTCTGCTCATGGAGAATATGTCCCGGAGAGAGAAATGGGAGATGTGTTTGGTAGCGCAGGCAATGACTCGGAAGCCGCGGTGGGTATAGTAGTTTAGCAGGTCGGAAAAGTCGGGGGGCACTAATAATGTTAGAAGAACGCCGACAAATATGAAGTGGGCAGCTCACGGCTTGTAGGGTCGCATATGTCTTTCATGCACTCGGGAGCACCCTTGACGAAGATGTCGACACCGTCACCGCCAGGTTGTCGGACGACGACACTTGACCGGCGTAGCTGCGAGACGAACTCGAAGATGCGAAGTATGGAGAGCTCGGTGATGGGGTTCGAAGGAGACCTTGCGATGGATGGAGAGATATGCTCATAGTCCTCGTAGACTTCGGCGGTGTTGTGACTGCCTTCTTCGTACGTCCAGTCTGTGAAGTCGAACATCTTGACGTCTAGCGGATCGCCGATCAGCTCTCCGTCGACCAGCCGGAGTGAATGGCACGTCGCCATGGTGTAGAGGATGGCGGTGTTAGGGCCGTAGTCCTGGGTGGGATCTCGCTCGGCTTGGGGGAGAATCAGGGAGGCTTCCGTCAGAAGGTCGCTGAATCTATGTTACAGTTAATTGTTAGATGCTAGACGTTGTCCAAAACATGTCCGGCCGTACCTCTGCTCTCGCTGATGACTTAGCCTGACACCGAGGACGTCGAGGCCGTCTTCGGTAAGGGTTCCGGTCTTGTCGAAGCAGACAACATCGAGCTTCCCGGCAACGTTGACCCTTGAACGTAGATGTCAGTCTAAGAATTGAAGATTAAGTGAGGGGAGGCACCTCTGCGGACTGATGCAGAATATCTGCTGCGACTTGAGCCTCGATATGGCAAAGTTGATACCGATGGTCAAGGTGGCGGGCAGGGCCGGGGGGACGACGATGGTGATGAGATCGAGAGCCCTGACGATGATGGTGTGCCAAACAATCTACCCACGTTAGACCTTACGTACAGGGAGGATAACACGTCAGATGGGTACGGAGACATACACCCAGTCGGATGAAGTTGACGAAGGAGACGACGAAGCCAAGACAGGCGATGGCGGCCATGACGGAGACGTAGCGGAAGGAGTCCTGGTAGAACTTGAAGCCGGAGGGCTTGGGGAACAGCATGGAGCGGACCAGGGCGCCCTTGGTGGTGTTGAAGCCGGTACGCACGACCATGGCGAGGGCGGCGGCCTCGTCGTCGGCGGGGTCCTGGGGCCTGCGGGCGCGGATGAGCTTTGTGCCGCAGAAGAGGAAGTGCCGTGCGACGCTGGGGTCGACGGAGGTTGCGGCGAGGTTGAGCTGGGCGAGGGAGTGGTCGGTGACGGGGAACTTGGAGACGGGGACAGATTCTCCTGTTACTTATTAGCTTGATTACTGAGAGAGGGGATAGGATAGCTTGATGAATTGAGAAAAGATACCGGTCAGCATGCTCTCGTTGACGATGCAGTCGCCGGCCAGGAGGAGACAGTCGCAGGGGATCTGGGAGAGCGAGGGGTCGGAGATCTCGAAGACGTCGCCGGGGATGAGCTCGGTGGAGGGCACGGTGGTCCCTATATACCTACGTTAATACATAACAAGATACCCTCAATAAGACAACGTACAGAAGCCGCTTCGCAGGACTCGGATCTCGCACTCGAAGTGGGCGATCTCGCGCAGGCGGCGCATGGTCTGACGGTCAGCACGAACACTCAATTGGACATACAGGTAGACCTACTGATCGGGTCTCGATGGCGGTGGCGGTGATGCTAAAGACGGAGATGAAGAAGATGCAGGTGGCGTAGTAGTAGTACTCGTCCATGGACCAGAGGGTCAGACTGGCGATCTGGAAGATATAGAAGGGGTGGAATGCCTAGAAGACTTAGCCTAGGGTTTCTTGATGTTGGACACAGTCTAGATGAGTACTCACCTCGTCGAGCAGGATCTGGGGAATGGTCTTGGCCCGGATGTCAATAATATTAGGACCGAAGACCAGCTCCCGGCTCTCGCGCTCGTCGGCGTCGAGGCCGCGGCGCAGCAGCTTGACGTCGGCCCAGGCAGGATCCGCCCAGGTGCCGCTGATGCCGAAGCGGTCCAGCACGGGCTGGTAGTAGAAGCGGACGTAGTGGTAGTCGAGGTAGCGCAGGTTCGGCATCAGGGGGTCGTCGTCGTACTCGTAGGGGAGGCCCTCCTTGGCTGCCCGGCCGAAGACGGTGGACAGCTGGCGGCCGTAGGGCTGGGTCTGCACGTCGTGGACGGTGAACTGCCCCCACTGGTCCTCGACGGCGACCCAGCGGCAGCGGTAGAGCGGGGTGGGGACGCCGGTCAGGGAGACGCGCCAGCGCGGCAGCCAGCGGAAGAGCAGGTAGGCCAGGCCGCAAGACAGAAGGCAGAGGGCGAGGTAGGCGGCGACGCCGGGCCAGCTGGTGGAGAAGCCGGCGATGGCGGCGGTCAGGTCCTCGGAGGCGATGTATATCTTCTGGCTGACGGTGCCGTCGGGGGGCCGGTCGCGGTCGCGGTCGCGGTGGTCGGCGGAGGAGGCACGGCGCCACAGCAGGGGGTCCTCGGCGGAGTCGTGGGAGGGCGAGGGGCCGAAGTAGCTGGAGGGCCGGAAGGCGATCTCTGCATCGATGTCGTCGTGGTCTACATCGAGGTGGTCCTGGTGGTGGTCGTCATGGTCTACATCGCGGACATGGTCGTGGTCCTCGACGACGGCCTCCTGGGAGTAGGTGTCGGCCTCGTGGTCGTCGGGCCAGACGGGACGGTCCTGGAAGTAGGTGAAGCTGACGGCGGACTCGCGGCGCGAGCGGCGGCGCACGAAGGAGGCGACGCTGGAGGGGATGCTCTCTGAGATGGGGCCGGCGTAGACCTGGAGGTCAGCAGTGTCTTCTTCATCACCGCGGAGGGCTCACCTCGTCGTGGGCCATCTCGACGTCGGAGAGGAGGCTGCTCCTGGGTCAGTCAGCGGTGGACAGCTAGAGCAATGGACAGGCAATGGACAAGGAGGTACCTGCTGCGCATGAAGCCGGCGCGGTAGGGGGCGTCATGGCGGGCGTCGTCGTCGTCCATCTCGGGGCATCCTCAATACACACCAGGGAGTGGACAGAGGATGCAGAAGAGTAGGAGAGAGCTGGAGCTGTCTGATATCGACAGTGTTTGCAGTGTTTGCTGGGGACTACTAAGAGTAAGAGTAAGAGAGTAAGAGTAAGAGAGTAAGAGGAGTAACCAGAGGGGAGAGTAGTAGAGAAGTAGAGAGGAGGGGGAGAGAGTAGTAGAGGGAGGGAGAGAGGGAGAGAGAGAGTAAGGAGAGTATGTAGTAGGTAGGAGAAGAAGAGTAGGGGAGTAAGAGACACTCCCGTCCTCTCCCGGTCAGTCTAGTCACACGCGGCAGTCTGTGTCCTCTTAGTAGTGGTCCTTGGTAGCAGTACCGTAGTCTCCCTAGGGGTCTCCTGTAGTCTCCTTAGACTGTTACTCTCTGTCTCTCTCCCTCTTCTGTCCCGTCTCCGTCTCTCTCTCTTGCCTACCTCCTCTACCTCTCCTCCTACTCTTCCCTCCCTACCCTTCTTACTCTCCCTCCCCTTACTCCTCTTCCTTACTTACTCCCTCTGTCCCTCCCTCTCTGTCCTTCTCCCTCTCCCTCCCTTACTCTCTCCCTGGGACTCTCCCTAGTAGTCTCCTCTCACTACTCTAACTACCCGCCAAGCCTCCCGATCGGTGATAGTGCGCCCGCCAAAGACGCCCACCAAATCTTCGTCAAAAACCACCACCCTCTCTCCTCTCTCTCTACCACTGCTCTCACACTGCTCTCCCGTCCTCTCTCTACAGCACCCTCCGCCATGTCAGAGCCCATCAGGAGCAAGAAGCCCGAGGTCGCCGCCCCGTACGTCCTCCTCCATATCCCTCTTATCTCTCTCACGCCGCTGACCGCTCCCAGGACCCCTCAGAACACGCCCGCCAACAATGCCCCCATCTCCTCCCACGCCCAGCAGCCCGGCATCGCCAGCATCAAGGAGGGTGCGTCCCCCCTCTCCTATTACTTGGTGTCACTGCTAATGTGAGTAGAGGACCTTGACCGCGTCGCCGCCGCCTCGCTCTTCGCGCAGAACCCCAAGCTCGTCTCCATGATCCAGGGCCGTCTCGGCAGCATCGTCGGCCGCTCCTCCGGCTACATCGAGTCGCTGCCCGCCTCCGTCCGCCGCCGCGTCGCCGGCCTCAAGGGCATCCAGTCCGAGCACGCCGCCCTCGAGGCCGCCTTCCAGGACGAGGTCCTGCAGCTCGAGAAGAAGTACTTCGCCAAGTACACCCCCCTCTACCAGCGCCGCGCCGCCATCGTCGCCGGCGCCGCAGAGCCCTCCGACGCCGAGGTCGAGGCCGGCCACCGCGACGACGACGACGAGGACAATGACCTCGAGCAGAAGGACCTCGAGGAGAAGCAGCTCCCTGAATCCTCTGAGACCCCCCCCTCCGGCATCCCCGAGTTCTGGCTGTCCGCCATGAAGAACCAGATCTCGCTCGCCGAGCTGATCACCGACCGCGACGAGGGCGCCCTCAAGGACCTCACCGACGTCCGCATGGAGTACCTCGACCGCCCCGGCTTCCGTCTCATCTTCGAGTTCGCCCCGAACGAGTTCTTCGCCAACCGCTCCATCGCCAAGACCTACTACTACCAGGAGGAGAACGGCTACGGCGGCGACTTCATCTACGACCACGCCGAGGGCGAGAAGATCGACTGGAAGGAGGGCAAGGACCTGACTGTCAGGGTCGAGAGCAAGAAGCAGCGCAATAAAAGTGAGTCCCCTTACAGTAGAGTACTGTACTGTACTAGTACTTAGTACTTATGAGTCTATGAGACTTATAGTACTTGTGACTTATGGTCTATGAGTCTGAGTATTATAGTCTATGAGTCTATAGTCTATGAGTCTTATAGTACTTAGTACTTAGTACTTATAGTGCTTATAGTACTGAAATGTGTACCCTACTAACGGCTGGCAGACACCAAGCAGACCCGCGTCGTCAAGGTCACCGTCCCCACCGAGTCCTTCTTCAACTTCTTCTCCCCCCCCAAGCCGCCCCAGGACGACGACGACGACGTCGCCTCCGACATCGAGGAGCGCCTCGAGCTCGACTACCAGCTCGGCGAGGACATCAAGGAGAAGCTCATCCCCCGCGCCATCGACTGGTTCACCGGCGAGGCCCTGCAGTACGAGGAGCTCGACGAGCCTTTCGACAACGAGTTCGAGGACGAGGAGGATGAGGATGATGACGATGAGGATGATGATGACGAGAGGGGTGACGACGAAGAGTCGGAGGAGGAGGTGAGTCTTCTTCTATTATTCTATTGTCCCCACTAACCAGTTGTAGGACGACTCGAAGCCTAAGAAGGAAGCGACCGAGTGCAAACAGAGCTGATTGAGATCATGTTGATAAACAAACAAAATTACATCCCGACATTACCTTAATCCTCATTGCTGCATTTCTCCTGCGATAACGACTCCAGCATAGTACTTTAATAAAATATTCTCTTTGTTTCTTTATCTCCCACCTCTTCCCTCTCTCTTTATCTCTTCCCATCTTTCTCTCTTTCTACTCTTCTACTCTTTCTACTTTCTACGTTACTGGGGATAGATAGTGATAGCGTAATAAGATAGATTCTCGTCGTTAAGTGCCGCCCACGTGACCCTATACAAAAGGACCATCCATGCGCGTAATTCCTTCTTTCAGGGGCTTGAACGGTGAACCCATACCTCCGACGCTAGACTATCTCCAACACCCATCTCAACACCTCTACCTCTGTTATTCTTATGGCCTCGCGATAGACTAGACGTCGTCGACCTTACCTTTGCCAGCTGCATTTATATTGAGAGCAGGAAAAAGTACGGAAGCCTTGTTTACGCTCCTTGATCATGCTTTAGACCGCACGGCTACGTGAGCGCCCATCGATATTATATTGACGATAACCTACGTGACTTGACGTGACGTTGACCTGCCCTGCTGTTGACACAGTCAGGCACGCGATGGTGCATACTTACGAGGTCGGCACGCGGGCGTGGCAACCCGACCCGACCGAGGGATGGGTTGCGTCCGAGGTCGTCGAGAAGGTGGTCGATGGGGACAAGGTGAAGCTCGTGTTCTCCCTGGAGAATGGAGATGTGAGTCTTCTCTTACCATCTAGTAGTTACCTCGTCTAATCTGTATGTAGATGAAAACCACCGAGACGACACTGGCACAGCTGGCCTCGGACGCCGCGGAGAATCTACCGCCCCTGATGAATCCTACCATGCTAGAGGCGAGCGAGGATCTCACCAATCTATCCCATCTGAACGAGCCTGCCGGTACGCCCTTGTCCACACCGAGCATGCAACGTGAAACTTACTGTGTACAGTTCTCCAGGCGATCAAGCTACGATACCACCAGAAGGAAATCTACACATACTCCGGCATCGTGCTCATAGCCACCAATCCCTTTGCGCGAGTTGACTCTCTATACGTGCCGCAGATGGTGCAGGTCTATGCCGGAAAGCAGCGGGCCTCGCAGGCTCCCCATCTGTTTGCCATTGCAGAGGAGGCATTCGCGTGAGACTCCCGCATCTACAGAGGAGAACAGCAAACTGACGAACTTGTAGGGACATGTTGAGGGATACGCAGAACCAGACTATCGTGGTCTCCGGGGAATCAGGTGCCGGAAAGACCGTCAGCGCGAAGTATATAATGCGCTACTTTGCTACCCGCGAAACGTCCGATAACCCCGGCTCGTACTCTACCGGCCGTGCCGAATCGATCAGCGAAACCGAAGAGCAGATCCTCGCCACAAACCCCGTCATGGAGGCTTTTGGAAACGCGAAGACCACTCGAAACGACAACTCCTCGCGATTCGGTAAATATATCGAAATTCTGTTCGACAAGAGAACCAACATCATCGGTGCAAAGATCAGAACCTACCTTCTAGAACGGTCGAGGCTAGTTTTCCAGCCGCTGAAGGAACGAAATTATCACATCTTCTACCAACTCATCGCCGGTGCCACGGACGAGGAGAAACAGGAGCTGGGCCTTCTACCCGTGGAGGAATTCGACTATCTGAACCAGGGAGGGACGCCTGTCATCGATGGAGTCGATGACAAGGCCGAGCTGGATGCCACGAGGAAGTCACTCACCACGATTGGCTTGACACAGGAGATCCAGGCAGCCATCTTCAGAATCCTAGCCGCTCTTCTTCACCTTGGTAACGTCAAGATTGTCGCAACTAGGAACGACTCGTCTCTCTCGCCTTCGGAGCCGTCTCTCATTCGAACTTGCGAGATGCTAGGCATCAACGCAGACGACTTTGCCAAATGGACCGTCAAGAAGCAGTTGGTCACCCGAGGCGAGAAGATCATCTCTAACCTCAACCAGGCTCAGGCCATCGTCGTCCGTGACTCGGTTGCCAAATTTATCTATTCGAGTCTGTTTGACTGGTTGGTCGAGACCATCAACCGCAGTCTAGCGACCGAGGAGGTCCTAAGTCGGGCCACCTCGTTCATCGGTGTCCTTGATATCTATGGATTTGAGCACTTTGCCAAGAACTCCTTCGAACAGTTCTGTATCAATTATGCGAACGAGAAGTTACAGCAGGAATTCAACCAGCATGTCTTCAAGCTTGAACAAGAAGAATACGTCCGTGAACAGATCGATTGGACCTTCATCAATTTTTCCGACAACCAGCCATGTATCGACCTTATCGAGGGGAAACTTGGTATTTTGGCCCTGCTTGACGAGGAATCCAGGCTGCCGATGGGGGCCGATGAGCAGTTTGTAAACAAGCTGCATCACAACTTCGCTGCCGACAAGCAAAAGTTCTATAAGAAGCCGCGATTTGGCAAGTCTTCGTTTACCGTCTGCCATTATGCCATTGACGTCACCTACGAGTCGGATGGTTTCATCGAGAAGAACAGAGATACGGTTCCCGATGAGCATATGGAGGTTCTCAGGAACTCTTCTAACCCCTTCATCAGGGATGTTCTTCAGGCTGCCTCGGCAATTCGAGAGAAAGACTCCGCTTCGATGTCCTCCAGGGCGGTCGCTGCGCCTGGAAGGAAGATTGGTGTGGCAGTCAACCGAAAGCCAACGTTGGGGGGTATTTTCAAATCCTCGCTCATCGAACTCATGAATACGATAAACTCGACCGACGTACATTATATCCGATGCATAAAACCAAACGAAGCAAAAGAGGCCTGGAAGTTTGAAGGACCCATGGTTCTCAGTCAGCTGCGAGCCTGTGGTGTCCTTGAGACTGTCCGAATAAGTTGTGCTGGCTATCCTACCCGATGGACCTACGAAGAGTTTGCGCTCAGATATTACATGCTCTGCCATTCATCCCAATGGACTTCCGAGATCCGGGCCATGTGTCATGCCATCCTGTCAAAGGCCCTGGGCGATATCAGCCAACAACAGTCTCAGGACAAGTACCAGCTTGGTTTGACCAAAATTTTCTTCAGAGCCGGTATGCTCGCTTTCTTGGAGAACCTGCGTACCTCGCGCTTGAACGAATGCGCCATCATGATTCAGAAGAATCTTAGATGCAAATTCTACCGACGAAAGTACCTGGCCATGCGCGATTCGATCCTCGCTTTCCAGGGCCTCATCCGTGGATATCTGGCTAGGAAGCATGCCGAAAACGCCCGTCGGATTAAAGCTGCTACCACCATTCAGCGTGTCTGGAGAGGCCAGAAGGAGCGCAAACATTACCACCAGATCCGAAAAAACATCATTCTCGTCGAGTCAATGGTCAGAGGTTACCTTCGCCGACGAAACATCATGGACACCATCCTTGGAAACGCGGCAAAGGTTATTCAACGTTCTTTCAGGACCTGGCGCCAACTTCGCAAATGGAGAGATTACCGCCGAAAAGTGGTCATCGTACAGAACTTGTGGCGCGGTAAGCAGGCTCGTAAGCAGTATAAGTCTCTCCGCGAGGAAGCTCGGGATCTCAAACAGATATCCTACAAGCTGGAGAACAAGGTCGTTGAGTTGACCCAGTCTCTTGGATCTCTTAAGCAACAGAACAAGACATTAACCAGTCAGCTCGAGAACTATGATGGTCAGATAAAATCTTGGAGAACTCGCCACAATACTCTCGAAGCACGATCTCGCGAGCTACAAGCTCAAGCCAACCAGGCCGGCATTACCGCCGCTCGCCTGACGGCTATGGAGGAAGAGATGACAAAACTTCAGCACACCCATAACGAATCAATTTCGACAATTAAGAAGTTGCAGGAAGAAGAAAAGTCTACCCGGGAAAGCCTTCGGCTCTCGATTATTGAACTCGACAACGCTAAGAATGCGATTGCTGTTCACGAGCAGGACAAAACATATCTTCGCCAGCAGGTCGTTGAACTACAGGATGAGCTTGAATTTGCTAAGAGATCGGCTCCTATCAATGGTATCAACGGAGACTTATCAAATGGCAACGCATCTAATCAGCCCACCCTTACTGGCTTGATCAATCTCGTCGCGTCGAAGAAGCCCAAGCCAAAGAGACGCAGCGCAGGGCCCGAAAAGGTTGAAATCGATCGCTTTAGTGGCGCTTATAACCCGAGACCTGTCTCGATGGCTGTGCCAAGCGGAGGCGTTAGCCGGGGTGACACGCGCGGCTCGACTTTTGCTCCCGGAATAGACTCTGTGGAGATCGAGTTAGAGAACTTGCTCTCGGAGGAGGAAGAGCTCAACGATGAAGTCACAATGGGACTTATCAAGAACCTCAAGATTCCTCTACCCAGTTCAGACCCACCAACAATAGAGAAGGAGGTTCTGTTCCCCTCCTATCTCATCAACCTCGTCACATCCGAAATGTGGAATAACGGCTTCGTAAAGGAGTCCGAACGGTTCCTTGCCAATGTCATGCAGGCAATTCAGACTGAAGTCATGCAGCACGAAGGCGATGATACAATCAGCGTCGGTGCTTTCTGGCTTTCCAACGTACATGAAATGCTCTCCTTCGTATTCCTTGCAGAAGATTGGTACGAAGCGCAGAAGACAGAGAATTACGAGTATGACCGCCTACTGGAGATTGTCAAACATGACCTTGAAAGCCTGGAGTTCAACATTTACCATACCTGGATGAAAAATTTGAAGAAGAGGCTCTTCAAGATGATTGTCCCTGCCATCATCGAGTCTCAGTCTCTTCCCGGCTTCGTTACCAATGAGACGAATAGGTTCCTCGGGAAGGTTTTCCCCTCAAGCAATACTCCAGCACACAGCATGGACGACCTGCTCAGCCTCTTGAATAGTGTTTACAAAGCTATGAAAGCATATTACCTTGAGGATTCCATCATCATCCAAACAACCACTGAGTTGCTACGCCTCGTTGGCGTCACCGCATTCAACGACTTGCTTATGCGCCGTGGTTTCCTGTCCTGGAAGCGTGGATTGCAAATCAATTACAACATAACGCGTATCGAGGAATGGTGCAAAAGTCATGACATGCCGGAGGGTACCCTACAGCTCGAGCATTTGATGGTGCGTACATTCTATCCTAACTCACTTGTTCTCAGGCTAACCCCTACCAAAAACAGCAAGCAACCAAGCTTCTTCAACTAAAGAAAGCAACGTTGAACGACATCGAGATTATCCAGGACATCTGCTGGATGTAAGTGCTCCAACCGCCCCTTAATTTATCTTCATCCACTTTCTCACACATTTTATGTTCCAGGCTTTCTCCAAATCAGATCCAGAAGCTCCTCAACCAGTACCTCATTGCCGATTATGAGCAACCTATCAACGGTGAAATTATGAAGGCTGTTGCGTCTCGAGTCACAGAGAAGAGCGATGTTCTACTACTTACTGCTGTTGACATGGATGACAGTGGTCCCTATGAGATCGCTGAACCTAGAGTTATTACTGCGCTTGAGACCTATACTCCATCATGTAAGCTTATGCTATGCTTAGATTTCTTCATGGTGCAACATACTAATCAATCTACAGGGCTGCAAACTCCTCGACTCAAGCGTCTCGCAGAGATTGTCTCCGCCCAAGCGATGGCCCAGCAGGATCGCCTCGACAGCATTGAGATGGGCGAGCCGCCGGAAGATTAAGCGTCCTCTACTCTACCTCTTCACATTTCCCATCACCATAGATACCAACGCCTAATTTTGGCCCCTCGAAATAAATCTAGAACCTGTCATCTTCTAGCTTTCTGACCCTTGTACCAGCTTTTAAGCACATTTAACCCAAAAGCTGCCCAAGGGAAAGGATCCCCAGTTCCGATAAAGAATACTAATTTTCTTCACCTCTCCTATGTTTGATCCATGGTAATGTTTACTACATGACTGTGATTTCCGTTTAAGACTATATTTATTTTTTTAACCATTTATTGCGTTTTCTGAAAAATCTTTGGTTCCATCGGGTTTCCTTCTAGCCGCTTGCTTCCTTGGTCTCCTTTCTATACATTTACGGCCGCCTCTGCCTTCCCCGTATTCGAGCCTTTGTCGAAATGTTCCTTGAAATTGTCCGGAGGTCATTTGGAAATTTCTTAGTCCTTTTTATTTATCGATCTATTCTTATGCATCATGTATGATATTTTTATGTATCCTGCTTGCCTTAAGTGTGTTAGATAGACACTTTCCCGACGTACGAGGGGAGAGAACCTCCAACAGGGATACCATTGTGGGTGGGTGTTCTGTTAAGCTCGTCTCTGCAGTAATTGGGTTGTCCGTAGTGAGCAATGAAATGGATCAGATCTCATGATAAGGGAGAGGTCTCGGGTCCCCAAATCATATGACTACGAAGAATGTTATGTTCCGATATTGGGCTGCCATAAAAGTTAGGTAGCTGTTTAAATTATATGACAGCCAGTCGCGCGAAAATTATTATTTCTAGGTGACGTTGGTGGGGTGCTCCTAAGGTCGGGTTTAAATATCAGTCATACTCAACATCACCTTTCCACATTCTCTAACTGTACCAATTTAAAATCGAAAGGACTGACTGCTCTTTGAGTAACAGCTCAAGAACGAAATAAATATGAAGACTATCAACTTCGTCACCGGAAATAAGAACAAACTCGCCGAAGTCAAGGCCATCCTCGAAGGTACCATTGAGGTACAGAGTGTGTCGGTCGATGTGCCAGAGCTACAAGGATCCGTCGAGTACATTGCTAAAGAAAAATGCCGAAAGGCTGCTGAGGCGGTACGGGTCTCCCAAATGCTTTCTCTCGCTTTCTATAGTAGCTTCTCCTTACAGAGCTGACTCTGACCTAATTTTCAGATCAATGGGCCCGCATTGACTGACGACACTGCCCTGGAATTCAATGCACTGAATGGTCTACCGGGTCCCTACATGTAAGGCTCCTTTCCATTATACCCGAAATCCGGCCGTTACACAGTATGCAAGGGGTCCTCGGCTATGCATACTAACAACGTTCATATAGTAAATGTTTCCTTGAAAAACTCGGCCATGTTGGACTCAATAAGCTTGTTGAGCCTTATGAGGATAAATCCGCGGTGACAGTTGCGACTTTCGCTTTCTGCGCAGGGCCAGGAGAGGAACCTATTCTATTTCAGGGCAAAACAGAGGTAAGCATGGAATTCACAAATTCAGTGCACAAGACTCTCAGAAGTTTCTATTTCTATAAAGGGTATCCTTATTGGAGAGCAATGACTACGCAGGTCGTATACTCGGGACTGGCCACTCAGAAAATTTTAAGGATACTATATAAGAGGCAGCTCCTGTCCTGACCTTGAATAGAGAATAAGATCCCTAGAGACCTATGCAGCCCCGCACACTTTGTCATTGTCAACAATTCAATGGAGACAACGCTGATGATAAATTTTCAATAGGGTAAAATAGTACCAGCGCGTGGATCGACGCATTTTGGTCTGTTGCAAACTGCTACCGCTCTCTGACTGAAACGAACACATAGCCGTGTGAACTAACAGATTATAGGCTGGGACCCAATCTTTGAATATGAAGGTCAAACTTATGCCGAGATGGAGCCCAAATACAAAGTAAACGAGCCTATTCCTTCTTGTTTTATTTCATAATACAATGATGCCGGAAACAATCTAACCTCATTTTTCCAGAACACGATCTCACATCGATATAAGGCATTGATGAAGTTGAAGGCATGGATAGAAGAGCAAAAGTCGCAACAACAGCTTTAGTTTTCGAGGGAACATCTGCTGTCTGAGTAACTGATCATATCATGGAATCTATTGTTCCTGGAACCGCATCAGTTCGAGTCAGCGGTGTGCGACTGCTTCCAGTTCTCTATCCATGATATTATCCGCTGGCAATTGCTTTCAATAGCATCATCTGTCTCGCTCTGAAGTTCTACCACGATTTCCTCGTCATAGGCTTCTTTGGCCTCTTCGAGTAGCACCTCAAAAATTTCAGCGTCAAGATTTTCCTGGAGCTTCTCCTCTGAGTACGATCTATAGGGATAAATCAGATATGCCAATACGAATCAATTATCGAAGCTGCGTATTCTCCTATGTAAAGATAGACGACTTCACGAAACAGACACGGTACATCAGCTTACCTCGATGCTAATCTATCATAAAGTATAGAAGTAGACGGACACCGTAACACGACCACTAGATCAATCCATGATTTGGGGAACAGGTCACAGGCATGCCAGTCAATAAGGTAGCCACCCTTTAGCACTTCTGCCTCGATTGCGTCGAGTAACTGATATAGATACAGATATTAGAAGTTACTGATATTATGCGGAAATAAGTATTGTATACCTTATCTTCATCAACAATATGACTTTTCAGTTTCTCGTCATAACCATCATAGCAATCTTGTTCTTTCGCAATTTGGTTAATTGATAAGTGCTTCATATCTGTCTCCTGCGCAAGGTGCTCGCAGTGCACAGTCTTCCCCACTCCTGGCGTACCAGTGATAATGATGTTCGGAGACGTTCTCATAATTGTTCTACAATTAACAATGTAAAATTCAAAGTTGTTATATCTTTATGCGTCCTTGGACGGGCGTTCTAGCGGCTATATGCGATTCAAGATCCAGCAGGTAGAAAGTGATTGCCAGAGCAAGTTGAACCAAAAATTATTTTCAAGGTTCCATAGATCTTGTTACATAAGCACAAGCCAGAGGTCACGTGGATAAAATGTTCCCCGCCTTGGCAACCCTTTCTATTGATGCAAAAATAAACAACATCTCTAACCAATTCTCCGTTTAGGCGAGAAGTTCTTCATATAGCTGTTGTGGACTTGGTGTTTACAATCGTTGGGGTCAGCCTGGAGTAGTTTCTTGTTAGCGCATATCCTACTAACCCCGGGGCAATAAACACAAACATAAGAAGCTCGAATACGTCGTATTGTCGCAAATACCGACTATTTCTTCTGAACGCCTTCAGATTCATCTCAGGCTTTGAAGCCTTAAACTGTGATCCTCTCAACCTAGAAGTCGCAGCTGACGTTTTAAACGATGGATCAAAGACAAGGAGGTTGGCACTGCCATCTTTCCGAAGCTCAAGGCCGATGATCGTTAATGAATGCCCTATTGTCAACAAATGAGCCTCTAAACACTATAAAAGATAAGCTGGTGACTGATCTTCACCTTTATGCTGTAAGTATATGGGAGGGAGCTCTGTTTGGACAATCTGTTCCCCAGCGGAAGGAGATTTATGGTCAATAAAATATTCTGCGACTGTTAGGAAGAGAGCTTCATAGGCCTTGTCCTCCGAAGTCTCTACACAAACTACCGGACGGCAGCTGCGAGAAAGTTAGCTTCGATGGGCCCAGCATGCAACTATGTATACCTTAGGAGGCGAGGAATATATCACGTACGGTATTTCCAGATGTTGAAATAGAGCAGCTGCCTATTTAATGAGCCGTGACTGGTTAGCATACCGCTTGCCATATTTATGATGAATAAAACAAGCTCTTACCTCCGAAGTACCTATATATTTCCGTGTCCCTTTTATGCCTCCAGTTTCAATTCTGCCATGGCTGTTAAATCCGTTATCCCAGGCCTTCTCGATCATATTTTGTAACCTTAATATTGATGGAGTCCGACCAGGGAAATGTTTAGATCCTTCCGCGTGGCTGTCTTGGAGATAGGAAATAAGCATCTGGATGTTTCGATATCCGCAGAACCCGCCTTCTTTCCGCATTTTGAATATATGCCGAACGTTAGAGCTACACAGAAATGCTTGCTCTACCGAATCATCCTGTTGACAAAGCCGTGAAATGACCGGGATGAGGCCGGGTGTCTCATTTGAGACGACCTCAACCTTCTGTAATGTGCCGTCCGGAAGAATCCTATTTTCTTTAACGATCTCTGGTCCTTCTTCAAGCATTTTGCGTAACCAATAGGGCATCTTCAGCTCTCTAGCATACGGCCCAAGCTCTGCAGTCTGTTTACGTTTGACGGTATTAGCTTTGGCTGGTTGAGGATAGATCGAAGAATCATACCCCTAGCCGGCGAGGCTTTGCCATAGGCCCTTTCTTCGGTGGCTTCGTGTGAATTGGAGCATCCCGGAATCGTTTCCCATCATGCTTTCGGAAGGTATTGCTTAGCTTAGTGAACAGCTCCTCGTCTTCGTGATCCTTCAGGTCGATATGACTGGGGTACTCTGCACCTTGGCTTTTGGGTTGGATTCCCTTTAATTCCTCAAGGGCTAGCCCCTCCGCAAGATGTAGATCCAAATGGATTGTTAGTTGGTCTTCTGTCACCGCTTCCCCACACCCAGTAGGACAATCAATATATTTTGTGGCCGGTTCTGCGTCCTCATCTGTAAAAAGCTGCGCTTCACCATGCCACCACTCGGGCCTCCTGGTGTTTCCGGTATGTTGCTCGTCATCGGGTGCAATAAAAGGCGAGCTGCCATTTTCAGGGTGGCACAACTCTACATGTTGGGCCAGAAAGTAGGCGTCCGCATCCTCGAACTCGCAAAAGGGACACGGTAAGGATTCCTTAGCGTCCATTATAGCGGGTGGTGAAGTGAGAAATGGGGAGGCTAATAGAATAAGTGGAAGGATCTGAACCCGATAATTAGCAGAGTGCAAGCTGAAAATCCACGCTGGCGTGTATCGTTGAGATGTTAACCTGCAGCTGATCCAATAGAAAGCTATTAAATATGTCTGAAATTAAGTGACTATTTTCGAAAGATACTCTGCAACGCAAAGCCAAATATCATGTGTGTTAAGAGCGAGTAAGATGGTATTTATATATACTTTTGAACTTCCGACTTATTTTGGCCAGACATGTAGATACTTTGAACTCAGCCTCACCGTACATAAGATGACTCCCACTCCGATGACTCTTAACAGATAGACCATCATCCTTAGTCTCTCATTACGCTTACGAACTCACCGTTTTTAAAATTCTCCACAGAGCGGCGATCAAAGGTGCTATAAACAAGCTTTCCATCGCTGGGCCGAAGGAAGGAGGAATATACATAACTATGAGTCTAAACGGATGGCAGAAGAAGAGTGCACCAGTCGGAGAGCTTCGTCGAAACGCGTACCAACGCGAAGGATGCAGCGAGACAATGGCTGGGCCGTAGCTATAACGGTATCACAAGCTGCAGAGATGCAATGAGTGAGCACCAGTCCAAATTCTCAATAGCCTTTTCGGGCATGCTCATAGCCTTTGTACACTGGGGTGAGGATGCATTTGCAGCGTGATTTTCCCGGCAAAATTATCAAGAACGTCCGCATACATACATATATCACGGCGTATACTTCGACTAAATAATGTGTTGCGGGGTTTTGATCCTTGCTCAGCGTTCTAACATCATGGCATCGGCTGGGGTGGAGGCGCTGAGATCCCCTGATCCTCTAACACTGGCTTTTGTCCTAGCATGGATTCCCTCTTGTATTCCGGTACATACTATATTCGATGATTTTCGAGGGGCCAGACGGGGCAGTCTCGCCAGTAGCTAGGGAGAGGATCGGTGAAGGAAGCTGCTAAAGCGACTTGTTTGCCCAGTTGACGGCTTTTCACGGTCCAGTCAGGGTATCCCGAGGAGGCGTTGCAACCCCAGGATCGCTTCGACGGGAATAGTCGCGCCATGTAAGGTTGATGCAAGGATCTGAAAATCCAACCGGCCTCATCATATGCGTATCTCGAGGGGGCATACCTGGGTGGTTACTGGCACCTCGCGTGGCTTCCAGCCCATCGTATGCGTGATCCATGAGCGGACGCAGTCACCTCTGCGTTTTTCAAGGATCAGCGGGCCCGGTGACGACTGGCAGCTAGCATCCGCGGACGCTAGCCGTCCCATCCCCTCCTGCATACCTTGTCTCTGCCCTGTCTCTGCATCTGCTCTGCATTCTGGTTCAACTCAGTCCAAAATCTCGAGAGAACCAGAGACAAACAAGACAAACACGCCCTTATCAGCGCTTATCCTGGCGGGCCCAATCGGGACTAGCGCCACAGATTGCGTGATCCCCTCGGCGAAACCTCCCCGAAAGAAGGCCCGGAAAAACCGCAAGCGGTAAGTTCTGCCGGCCCAGCGCCTTTTTGCAAACTCAAATCTATTTTCATTATGTAAGAGAAGCTTTGCAAAATGGAAGCATGTGAAAAAAAGAAGCATGACTCAGCAGCGATGGGATAAGAAAAAGGCTAAAGTCGCAGTTAAATATGAAGAGCGAAAAAAAAGGGTAGACGAGAAGCCAACAAAACACACCGTTCCTTCAGTTTTCTCGCGCAGGATGATATATCTATACTAGACGCCAGCTTGAGGAGCCGTCCTTACCGCCCTTCTCTTTACTCTGCCATTGCTGCTGAACCTGTAGTCCAAAAGTCGAGCAACGCACTTGCGGGGAAGCACCCTAGTATCCCCCACTGTTGCTGCTGCTGCTGCTGCTGCTGCGTGCAATTCCTCAGCCATCATGAACGGCAATGGTCACGCAGTGAACGGCCATCTGGCTGCTCTGTCGAATGGTGTGGCGTGCGCCTCGTCGTCAGACTGGGTGGTGCAGAAATTCGGCGGCACAAGCGTGGGAAAATTCGCCCACCAGATCGTGGAGCAGGTCATCCAGTACGTGATACCGCCATACTCATATTTTGTTCGGTGCTGAAGCTCTTCTGCTAACTGTTTCTAGACCGAGCACACTTTCGAATCATGTTGCCGTCGTTTGTTCTGCTCGGAGCAGCTCCTCCAAGGCTGACGGGACCACCAATCGGTGAGTCATCAGCTATTGACGCTTCCATCTCCCCCTTATTCGTATCGCTTTCTCGACAGTGATTAATTTGGATTCGTATTACAGTCTCCTACGGGCGGCCCGAGAAGCAGAGAACCCCAAATCGACGCAGCATAGGACCCTCGTCGAGACTGTCCTATCTGAACACATCAGCGTGGCGAATGAGCTCATCTCATCGGCAGAATTGCGGGCACAATTGGCCGACGAATTCAACATGGAATGCCAACGGGTCTTGAAGATACTCGAAGCTGCCCAGACCCTTGGAGAAATCAGCAGCAGGTGCATTGACATGGTCATAAGTGCGGGCGAAAAGCTGAGCTGCCGCCTGATGGCCACACTTCTGAACGACCGGGGAATTGAGGCGGTATATATAGACTTATCCAACTCGATAGACTTTGCTGCCGGTGTCCAGTTGCTGGACCAGGAATTTTACGACCGATTGGCCCAACTCTTCGCGAAGAAAATAAACGAGCACCCCGGCAAACTACCGGTGCTCACCGGATATTTCGGTCTTGTTCCCGGAGGTCTTCTGGATAAGATCGGACGCGGTTATACCGACCTATGTGCTGCGTTGGTCGCCGTCGGTTTAAAAGCTCAAGAATTACAGGTCTGGAAGGAAGTCGATGGAATATTCACAGCCGATCCCAGAAAAGTTCCTACTGCACGCTTGCTTTCCGCCATCACCCCGGCAGAAGCGGCCGAGCTGACATTCTACGGCTCCGAAGTTATTCATCCCTTCACCATGGAGCAGGTCATCCGTGCTAAAATCCCCATCCGGATCAAGAACGTCATGAAACCCAAGGGCAATGGCACTATCATATTCCCCGACTCTCGATCGGAGCTAGAGAGGACGACGCCTGGCCATGACCCTAAATTCTTCCGCACACGAGGACCTCACTTCTGGGCACACAGTGAGGGCCCTAAACGGCCTACCGCCGTGACTGCCAAACACAAAATATTGGTCATTAACATTCATTCTAACAAACGCGCACTCTCTCATGGATTTTTTGCTGGCATATTCTCCGTCCTCGATAAATGGCGGTTGTCTATAGACCTAATATCCACCAGTGAGGTGCATGTCTCGCTCGCTCTTCACTCGGAGCTGCCTCTTCTCAACGGGGTCGGCCGCGACGAGTACCAGATCATTGACGAGGATCTTCGTGGTGCCATTCAAGACCTAAGAAGATACGGAACCGTCGATATCATCCCGGAAATGGCGATTCTAAGCCTGGTAGGTCAGCAGATGAAAAATATGGTGGGCGTCGCTGGGCGCATGTTCTCCGTCTTGGGCGAACATAACGTGAATATTGAAATGATCTCGCAAGGTAAGAAGAATACCCCGCCTCGTCTTCCTACCTATCATCAAACCAAAGGCTTACCAGGAGGAATATAGGCGCCAGCGAAATCAACATATCTTGCGTGATCGAGGAGAGAGATGCAGACCGGGCCATCAACATCCTCCACACTAACCTCTTCACCTTTTTGGAGTAAATCTAACCTTTCTGCCTTAACCGGCTCCTAGCGTCATCTCGAGCGGTGCATCATCTCCGTCTATCTTGGCCTCTTTAGGTTTTTTCTTGATCTTTTATAAATTCTTTTTTGATACCCCTTCCATTATCTACGATTTCTTCTTCCGTTGTTTCTCCCGAAGATTTTAAGGATATGAGAAGTGGCTAAGTTTCATTCCAACAATGAAGCTTAGACGAGTGAATTCTACATCTGCATAACCTGTCAAGGCGCTTGCTGCGAACTAACAAGGGTTAAACATTGTTATTTCTTCTTTTCTTCTTCACTTCGTTTCAGCGATGTCAGGTTTTATTACTACAGGCCGTTGACCTTATGGAAGCAATAGACTCCGACGGCTTCAATCTCTGCATGCATTGCGAGTGGTACACAAAATTTTCGAGACAGATACACGATACTTGTGAAATCAAACATGGCAGTTGCTAGTGATGAATCTCTTGGACCCGTGGCACTACATATAAACCTCTGTTCTAACCTGACCAGGTGGGAGTAGTGAAGTAGGAACACGTATTGCTCTTGTCTGATGAGATAGAATCGACTATTCAACCACAAGCATTATTTTCTCGCATACCCAGAAAAGTATAGAATGGTGTTTTGCATTCGTACACTCCGTCGTTTTGTATTCGAAATTGTAGTATCACTATTGTACAAACGTCTAGCCCATCTAGGCCTATAGCAAGGTAGGACGTCGACGAGACGAGCTTTTTCTGTTCTTGAGGTAAGAAGCAAGTTCTACTCGTAGGTAACGTTGTTTCCGCGCAGCACAGCCCTCTCAACTTCAAACCCTTAGGCGCCCCGTGCATGAGCAATTCAATGACTCGAATTCGACCTCGACTCGGTTATCATCTTCAACACTGAAAGCTGGGTATCTATCCATCGGTTGACGCAATTCTCTGCGCAAGTTTCCTCGCTTTTTGACAGAGCGCTGGTGCTGATTTTTCCAGGGACGCACTTCGCGAAACAGACTTCTGAAAGATGGTGGACGCCTAATTGAAGGGTATGTTAGCCGTGTTCTAAGCGGACGCGAGCAGCTGATAGCGATGGTCATCCTTAACATGACTTGAAGATAGAGTGATGCTTACTCGCTTGGACTTGTGCCCTTTGCCTCTCATTCTGAGCTACCTGTTGGATCTCCTGTTGATCAGCAGGGCTGAGCGAGGACATGTCGAACTGATCCATGGCTGCTGAGATTGTATCGAAGACGTTGATTAATTGACGTAATTCAGGCGACCGATAGAGGCAAGCAAGTAGTTGTCGCCTTCGTTGATTGTTGATGCGCAGCTTGAAGAATATCTGCTGGAAAATAGACGGTCCGACACCGACAGTTCTTACATAACTAATCAAATAGCTTCCGACATTTGCGCGATAAGATAAATATACCGAGAGTCACTGCGGCCCGCATAACGCTCTACCTTACTCCAAGTACCATCTGTTGACGTTATAGTCAGTCATATCTACCCTTGCAAGCGCTCATCTGCTACTCAGTATGCCTCCGATCCGAAGCGCGCGGACACGCAAGGCCCCTCCAGATGGCTTCGACGATATCGAAGATACTCTACTTGAATTCAGCAATAAGATGAAAGACGCAGAAAACGCCTCACACGAAGGAAAGAAGAGGCACGAAGTACTATGGCCTATTTTCCAAATCAGCCACCAGCGTAAGTCTCACTGTTCCTCCTCCCCCTCCCTTCCTAATCAACATTCTTACTCATGACGTTTGGTTGGCCAGGTTCAAGATACGTATACGACTTATACTACGAGAAAGAAGCGATATCTAAAAAACTCTACGACTGGCTCTTGAAGAACGGGTACGCGGATGCGAATCTGATAGCAAAATGGAAGAAACAAGGATACGAAAAGGTGAGTCTGCATCCGGGTACCTTTTTCTTTGGACTTTCCTTGACTGCGTCTGAGTGGCTGACTTGGCTTTCCTTGCTGTTGTCTAGTTGTGCTGTTTGCGGTGTATCCAGACCAAAGAAACGAACTTTAACGCTACGTGCATATGTCGAGTTCCTAAGGCACAGCTGAAAGAAGATCAGGGCATCCAGTGTGTGAGCTGTGGATGCCGTGGATGCGGAAGTAGTGACTGAAGCAGAAATGTTTCAGCTTCTGTTTTCGTTCTACCGTGGTTTTATGAGAGCGCGTGAGACAGGGAGGTAGGGAAATTGTGTCCTGGTATGCTAGGAGTCGTGGTACAGCGTTCATCTCAGCGAGCTGGATACGGCGTTTTGGTCTGGGTTTGGAAATATGAGTTTGTCGCAATGTTTTTCCCATCATACGGGATAATACCTCGGGTGATTTGGAGCTTGTTGCTCCTTTCAATAGCGCTTTTTCTTGAACTTTCGCAATCACTTTCGAGTGATCACATACGTATAGATACTCTTTAGTCCTACAGATTTATACGTATCATGTCACGACTTTACGAATGTAGAAGGGTAGCGATTTGAAGGGATAAATATACTCTCTCAAATTAAAGACCAATAGCTATAACTCGCATACCAGAATACCAATTAACAACAGAGACAGACAAACAGGAGTTCGAACTCATTAGGCATGATCCATAAACATAAACACAGTCATTAGGGTCATTGCAAAAGTCCACCGGTTTCCTGTTCCCATTATGTCCATCCAAGCACCATGCGAATAGAAAAAACAGACCATGCATGCTAACAAATAAGACGAGAAGGCGAGGGGCAAGGTAAAGATATGAAGGTGTGGGAGCAAATAAGAATAGAGGAGAGGTAAAGTGATAGGTTGAAGTGGGTGAAGAATAAAAAGAGGAAACCCCCAAGAACGATGCAAGTAGAGCAAAACAAAACAAGGCAAAGACTCCCAAGTGACCCGCTGCCCTTGCCAACCCGAAGATACCAAGACATGACCAAGTAAAAAAAGAAAAGGGAGAAAAAAGGAATCATGTACCAGCAATTTAAAGACATATCTCGCCAGCCGAGGGGGACAGGGCGACTGGTGTGAAATCATATAACTCAAGGATATTAGGAAGAGGATTAAACGCAGAGGTCGAGAAGATGCGGTAGAGGATGGTATGTAAGAGCGCGTGAAGGATAGAGAGAGAGATTAGGCTGGAGAGGATTATACGAGGTAAACCCCAAGGTTCTTGGTCCAACCATAGGTCCAAGGAGTGTAAGGGGATATAATGAACTTGTTCCAATAGGGATGGTCCGGATATAAGGGAGATCCATGTTTAACAAGGGGCTCCAAAGGCACCTTCAAGGTATAGAATCAAAGGAGATCAATCAAGAGACTTGCCCAAAAGACTGCTGTTGTGGAGTCCATCCTTGGAAGGCTGCTGTCCAATTTTTTTGAAGCCTTGCAGGAGATCTACGCCGTCGACCTCTCCAGCGCCATCTTCACTGAAGAGATTGAAGGAGAAGAGCTCGTCATTGGACTCGTCGGCGTATCGGTCTGTGTCAAGACGCTTGCAGGGCGACTCTTGGAATTTGTAGGCCTTTGACTTGTCGATGGGCGTCGCGAGGCGAGTGTTTGCACTGAGGGCAGTGATATCGGCAAGAATGCCAGAGCTTGGGTGGTCGCTTCTGAGAGAACGTTTTTCAGGCGAACCAAAAGTAGGTGTAGCCAAAGGATTGTCTGAGAAGGGGTCGAATGGCAGACGAGGGTGGTCGTTGGGAGTGAATATTTCGTCCTGAAGGTTGAACGCGGGACTCCAGGGCTGTTGCAGGTCTTCGCCCAAGCCCAGACGCTTGATGGGAGAGTTGACCATCTGCTGGATCTTGCGACGGTGGTTTCGGAGATTAGTGTTGGGTGATAGGAACGGGGGCGGTCTGATCGGCTTCTTGAACTTGATGCCTGGGGTCAAAGGGGTAACGTGGGCAGACAGGTACTCGTTCCTGAGGGGCGACGAGCCAATGGCAGCCTGAGCAGAGTCCCGGAGTGACCCGAGCCGCATAGGGCTGATGTCATGTGAAGAGCTTCTGATACGAGCAATCTCTTCTTCGGCGCGGCCACGTTTGATGCGCGGGGGTTCAATGTCTAGATCTGAAGTCAAAATATGCCCGGCAGCCACGCGAGGGCGCATGGCTGATGACTCAAGGGAGGAGTAATAACCGCTATCATTCATGTTCGAAGGCTTGCGCCTCTTGGAACGTGATATACCGGCCGATGCGGTGGCAGGACGCGAGGGGGTTGGAGGAGTGGCCTGACGGCGGTAGATGCGAGGTGCAACCGGTGGGGAGGAGCGCATCGCCTGGAGCGGCGAGGAGAACTGGCGCTCCGGCTGAGTCGGTGGAGGCTCGTCACCGGTATCCTCCTGCAGAGCGGGATCAGATGCAGGAAGAGTGGCATCAGATGAAAGGTCTTGAGGGTTTGAAGCAGGCAACTCTCGCTCGACTGCGGATGGGATATAGGTGATGGTCGTGAGGCCGGAACTGCTTGGCCGCGACGGTGGAGGCAGATCCTGCTGCGGAGTGCTTGAAGGGGTAGACTGAGGATGGTGCGTGACGGGGATGGTAGACATGATGGAAGCCTTGCGGAAGGGCTTGTCCTTGAGGAACGGACCCTCCATGCCAGGCTCGATGACCCAGTAGTGGCCCTTTCCGGGATCGTCCTTTGGGCGTTCCTGTTTGATGAAGGCCTTGTGGAGGCTCAGATTATGGCGGATGCTGTTCTGCCAGCCAAAATCGCCAGCCCGGTAGAAGGCAAAGTTGTCCGAGATCCACTTGTAGATCTGGGCAAGGGTGAGGCGCCGGTTGTTGGCGCGGAGGATGGCCATCGCTATCAGATGAGCGTAGCTGCAGGCTGGCTTGGAGCCGTCATCCTCGATGGGCGGCATCTCATGGGGCTCCGGCAGACGCGTTGGCACAGGGGCAGACTGCTCCCGGTCCTCACGCTTGACCTTCTTGGCCGGCAGATCCCGCTGGGACTCGCTGCCGACGGTCAGGCGACGCTTCGCAGGGGCGTGCATTCCGGACGAAGAGGCTCGCGGCGGCGGCGGCAGAGAGACGAAGGCCTCGTGGTGATGGATGTCCGCCCGTGAAAAGGAGGACGACGCGGAAAAGGAGGCAGATGCCGGCGGCTTGGGAGGCGCGCTGGGGAACGTCGTGAAGAGCGGCAGGCGTGAAGACGGCGGCGGCAGGGGATGCCGGGGGTGCTGCTGCTCGCGGGCCAGCTTCTTGGGCGGCGAGTCCGTCGGGAACCGGGCAGGCTTTGGAGCTGAGATGGGGACAAATTCCAGCTTGTTGTGTGCGATGTGGGCGTTCGTGCGACTGTGGTGCTTGACGGGGGAGCGCTTGTAGAAGGGGTCGGCCGCCGAGGGGGGGTTCAGCACGATGTCGCGGTTGTTCCTGGCAGAGTTGCCCAGCGGCTGGAGAGGCATAGGCGACGGCTGCAGCTGCTTACGCTGCGTCTTGGATGGCCTTGCGCCGGGCTGGTGGCCCTGCTGGCCCTGGGAGGGCGGTGGTTGCGGGTGGTGGTGGTGGCCTGGCGGCGGCGGGTCCTGGTAGATGCGCAGCGGCGGCGGATGTCGCGTCGAAGCCATCGTGCAGACGACAGCGACGGGGCAGAGGATGGTTCAGACAGGTAGATTCAATCTCCTGACGCGTCGAGCACGTCGGATTCGCGCGATGGAGCGTCGTGTAGCGGGCTGAGCGGGCGTGGGAGCGAGTCGATGCGCCGGGTGGCATCGAGGTACGCAGCGGCAGAGAGTCCAGCAGAGAGTCCAGAGAGACAGCGTACTTCCGCGACGACGATGGCGGCAATTAACTGATGTATGCTCTGTGACAGACGTGGTTGTGGTCGATGGCGATGGTGGTGGTTGATGGCGATGGTGGTGGAGGAGGAGGAGACGTGGTTAGGGGGGAAAAGCTGAAACACCAAGCGAGCGATCCTTGGGCCCTTGGTTGGCCAGCAGCGCTTGACGTCCGCCAACGCCCGCATGCACGATGGACCAGCTCGACAGGGCGAGGACAGGGACAAGGGTTCTGCGTGTTGACTGGACGTGGTTCACCGCAAGTCTGGTCTGGCGGTGGTCGGGCGGTATCGAGTGGCTGGCGAGGGCTGCAGACAAAGAGCCCGCACTACGCGAGACTTCTACGGTTACGGAGATACAGCGGTCTGATTGCAGACAGACTGATTGCAGAAAAGATGGATCATGATGGATGGTCACGATGGATACACGATGAATGGTGGACGGCGCTGCCGAGTGATCTCAATGATATTGTCTTTTTATAGCCGACTAATATCGTGCACGTCACAAATAAAAAGGAAAAGAACTTTCGTTTCACCCATTAAACAATCCCAAGCTTGGTGGCAGCGATGTCCAGCGCGTCGATGTCTGGCGTTAGTCTGGCGAAGACCTTCTTGGATCCGTCCGGTCTGCACCCGTCAGCATAGCACTCCCACAAACATAAAGATGGTACGCACCGGATCAAGGTGTTGAGCTTGACGGTTTCTATGTCGTAGAGCTTCTTGAGGGCGAGCTTGATCTGCCTCTTGTTGGCCTTGACGTCGGCGATGAACACCAGCGTGTTGTTCTCCTCGATCTTCTTCATGGCGGACTCGGTGTTCAGCGGATGCACGATGACCTTGTGGTGGTCAAGGCGCGGCACATGGGGAATCGACTTGCGGGGGTACTTGGGGGCTCGCGACAGCTGCAGAGTCTTTGGTCGGTGAAAGGTGGTCGATGTCCTGATCTTGCGGACTTTGTGAGAGTGAGCCTGCACAACACCGTCAGCCTGCACGTCTCTGCGTCTGTCGCCGTCGCTCTCGCGCGCTGCTTACCCCCTTGAGCACGGCCTTGGAGGCAGCGCCGGCCTTAGAGCTGGCCTTGGTCGCTATTCAGTCGTCAGTACAGATCTCGCAGACGGGAGTTCTCGGCGGCAATCGCGCCAGAGCGGCACTGCGGCAGTAGAGGCAGAGAGCCTACCTTGCTTGCTGTCCTTTGGGGCCATGGCTGTCGATTCGCGGCGTCGAGGTTGGTGATGTCGCTGGCTTCTTCAACGTGCGGTCGCTTTCAACCGCGAAATTTCTTTGGTCGACGAACTTTCGCTTGCGTTGTGGGGCACGTGATGCTGACTAACCCAGCACGCGAGGCGACAGTAATGATGGTGATGGTGATAACAATGTTAGTGACAGTGATGATAGTATGTTAATAGTGATAATAGGATAGGGAGATGAGGAAGAAGCTGCTGTCGCGAGGACGGCCGCCGACGGCGAGGAAGCCCGCGGCCTCGCTCTCCGCCAGAGCCACGCGCAGTCTCATCCGGGCCCATCACCAGCTGCACAAAGCCCGCGCCAGAGCGCTGGCCGCCGGCGACGACGCCCTGGTCCGGCAGCTCGATGCACAGATCGCCGCGAAGGGCGGCCTGCAGAGCTACCAGATAGCGAGCAAGAAGGGCCAGTCCAAAGAACGCGGCGGCGACTCCAGCCGCGTCCTCCTCGACTGGCTCGCGCCGCTGCTCAGCCAGCGCCTTCAAGACCATGCACCCCGGCTCCGTCTGCTCGAGGTCGGCGCGCTGAGCAGCAGGAATGCGTGCTCTGGCACAAAGACGCTGGACGTCACCCGCATCGACCTCCATTCGCAGGAACCGGCCATCCTCCAGCAGGACTTCATGGAACGGCCCCTGCCCGTCGCCGAGCTGGACAAGTTCCACATCATCAGTCTCTCCCTCGTCCTCAACTATGTCCCCGACCCCGTTGGGCGTGGCGAGATGCTACGTCGGACGGTGCAGTTTCTTACCAAGGATTCTCAGACGGCCTCTGTGCCTGGCGGTGATTTCTTACCGGCGTTGTTTCTGGTGCTTCCAGCCGCCTGTGTGTTGAATTCTAGATATCTGACTGAACAGCGGCTGGACGACATCCTTGTTTCTCTGGGGTACAAGCTGCTCCAGAGGAAGGTCTCTTCAAAGCTTATCTACTACCTTTGGAGGTTCACCGATGGCAAGGTCAGGACCAGGGGCGCCGGCTACGCGAAGGAGATGGTCAATCCAGGCCCAGGAAGGAACAATTTCACTGTCGTCCTGAAGCCGTCCTGAACCTACCTCCGCCGGTTTCTCCTGATAACAGGATAGGTCAACTTGTCATACCGTTCCTTAACGCCCTATATTACATATCCAGTCAAAGTGAGATGCGATTTTTCCGAGACTCCTCCAGGGAACCTCCATTCAGTCGTCTATCTCCCAGGTCGCCAGCCATGGATCCTTAAGCAGCTCCCTTGCCGTTTTGCGGTCTTCTGGCCTCCATGCCAGCATGCCTCTCACAAAATTAAGGAACATCTCCTTATTCCTCCCGGCAAGAACCCGCTCAGCTTTCTCCAAACTATTACCCTGAGGGATTGGACAATCCGCGATCCATTTGCCTGTATTAACTCACGTCAGCTTGTAATAATGCCAGAATTTGAAGTTTGTTCCGGGCTTACCGTCGTCTGAGAAAAACTCCCTGCTCCGTATCCCTCTCTTGATGAGGTCCAGGGGAGGTGGGCCAAGCAGACCGATCACCTCCGCAAGATGCGCCCTGGTCATATAGTGGCCTTTCGCTGGGTCTTTCCCGTTAAACAGGTGGCCACCCTCGAAGACGTCCCAGATCTACGCTCAGTTAGTATCTTACAGAAGTTGAAAATACCCTCTGTGATCGAGAAACGCACCATAGCTCCCACGTTCCATATGTCAATGGGATAGCTCCAATCAGCCATCAGCATGACCTCTGGGGATCTATATATATGCGGCTGTGCGTCGTGGTTTCGTTTCAAGTCTCCCCTCACAACTTCCCCAAAATCACTCAGAACAATTCTACCCCAGTCGTTTGGCAACCCGAAGCGCCTTGATTGGTAAACGGGGGCGCCATTGACTGATTTGCGAGGGGAGGGCGACTTCATCTCGTCCTCGGTAAAGGACTGTAGTATTCCCTCGTCCGCAATCGCATGAAGTATGTTATCTGCTTTGATATCTACCATGATTCTATGTCAGAGCCTTGGAATCGTGCTTCAAGATAAAGACTTAATACCTGTGTGAACAAGCTTGCACTGCGTGTGCAGATAGTCCAGGGCCAAGAGTAGATGTCGCAGGCCACCTTTTAGAAGTACATTGGAGAATCGACCGCTCGGGTTCCGTTCAAGAAGGTCTCGCCAGCTATCCCACATCGGTTGCTGGACAAGGCACCGGTACTCTTGGCCTAGCCGTTCTATTGTAAACATACCTCCTGCAGTCCTAACGTACGCATGCCCACGGTGGAAACGATTCGCCTTATCTATGGCTTTACATTTTCGAAGCTCGCTTAGACAATTCTCACTATGCTTTCGCGTGAAGATTTTCAAAGCAGCGTAGTCGTGGGTCCTAGGCAGGAATTAGACTGGCGATTGCACATCCACCG
The DNA here is from genome assembly GCA_000812245.1 of Onygena corvina. Taxonomy (NCBI): domain Eukaryota; kingdom Fungi; phylum Ascomycota; class Eurotiomycetes; order Onygenales; family Onygenaceae; genus Onygena; species Onygena corvina. The sequence continues at coordinate 61,184 of JWPT01000014.1, read as the reverse complement.
GTCAGCCATGGAGATGAGCTTATACCTCAAGTTACGCGCAAGCCAGACCGTAGAAGTTGACCCAAATCCCAGCTTCCCAAGAATCTGGTATGTTCCGGAGCCATACACGTCACCAATGTTCACAGGGCAGTATATTTCTGTCTCGAACTCGCTGTAGTTTTCCTCCTCGAGCAGTTCGGCCGCGGGAACAGGCCTGAAGCCTGATGTCGGAAATCGTAGAGGTGCTAGTGGAGCTCGTCTGAACAATGCCCTTGCCCAGTCCCGCAATGGTGTCATCTCGTGGAATAATATAACAATTTAAAGCAGAATCGCGCTGGTCTGGCTATTATCAGCCTCAGTTTCGATGTAGATATCTACTCCATCGTAGCTTTTCTCTCTAGTCTGAACGCTCACAGTTTTGCTCTATTTTATAGGATATAATGACCGATAAAGCTGTCTGAAGCTGAATTTTACCAATTTATCATTCCCACCAACAGAGATAGACCAGATTCAAAGAAAATATCCTCATGCAAGCCACCGAAATGCGCATCACATCTCTGCACGTGACCTGTAACTATGGTGTCACGTGAATGTCCTTCAGGGTCAACAATATCCTATCAGGTATAGCCACGCGGCATGCTCTAGTTAGCGCTCGCCTATTCTCCCAGAGAGATTCTTGCAGGATAGGAAGAGACTAAGTTATTTACTCTATCCTCCAGGCCGAAGCAGAACTTGCCTCTAGGAAGATTGGAATTGGGAGCGGGAGGAGGAGTGCTGACATAAGCAGAGGAGTCTCTTTTCCACCCCACAATCACCAGGCCGTAAAAAAAATCAAACACGCAAGGACGCCGGAGAGGTCAGAGAGAGAGACATAAGGCTCGTTGCATACGACCGAGAACGAGACCGAGACCGTTTGACTTCAGGCGCTAGAATTGCACGGGCCTGCGTGGGCTGACAGGCTCCCCGACCAGGTCTCTCCTCGAGACAAGCCGCATATATCGTGTTTTGGCTGGCAGTTTTCCAACATGAGTACGCAGCAACAACCCAGCGGGGAGGCGGAGAAGAACATTGAGATATGGAAGGTGAAGAAGTTGATCAAGCGCCTTGAGGCCGCTCGTGGAAACGGAACTTCCATGATTTCGCTGATCATTCGTGAGTTCGGCCCTCTTGGTCTCAGCACCATTTAGTACCCCGCTAACGTCATGGCCAGCACCAAAGGATCAGATCTCGAGAGCCGCGAAGATGTTGGCTGAAGAATTCGTATGTGCCCCATTAGGGAATCCCATTGATCGATTCGACAAGTAACAAATGTTGTAGGGAACCGCTTCCAACATCAAATCCCGAGTCAATCGTCTATCCGTCCTTTCTGCAATTACGTCCACCCAGCAACGTTTGAAGCTTTACACCAGGGTTCCTCCAAATGGTCTTGTCGTCTACTGTGGTGAAATCATCACCTCCGAAGGAAAGGAACGTAAAATCAACATTGACTTCGAACCATTCAAGCCCATCAACACGTCCCTCTACCTCTGTGACAACAAATTCCACACCGAAGCGTTGAGCGAGCTTCTCGAGTCCGACCAGAAATTCGGCTTCATCATCATGGACGGAAACGGTGCACTCTTCGGTACACTCAGCGGCAACACCAGAGACGTTGTCCACAAGTTCAGCGTCGACTTGCCCAAGAAGCACGGTCGTGGTGGTCAGTCCGCTCTTCGTTTCGCCCGTCTTCGTGAGGAGAAACGTCACAACTACGTCCGCAAGGTTGCAGAACTCGCAGTCCAGAACTTCATCACCGCTGATAAGGTCAACGTCGCCGGGTTGATTCTTGCAGGTTCCGCCGATTTCAAGAACGATCTTAATCAATCTGATCTTTTTGACAACCGTCTCCAGTCGAAGGTCATCAAGGTTGTCGATGTGTCGTATGGCGGTGAAAACGGATTCAACCAGGCAATCGAACTCTCTGCCGAAACCCTTGGCAACGTTAAGTTTATCCAGGAAAAGAAACTCATCGGAAAATACTTCGAGGAAATCAGCCAGGACAGTGGCCGAGTCTGTTACGGTATCGAAGATACCTTGAAGGCTCTCGAACTTGGTGCCGCGGAGACCCTGATCGTTTTCGAGAATTTGGATGTTACCCGTTGGGTCCTCAAGCCTTCCGCCGGAGCCGATATAATCCTTCACACTTCGAAACTTCAAGAATCCAACAGGGAGCAGTTTATGGACAAGGAAACCGGACAAGAGATGGAGATTGTTGAACAAACCTCCCTCCTTGAGTGGCTTGCCGAAAATTACAAGGACTTCGGTGCCGCTCTTGAATTCGTCTCCGACAAGTCTGGAGAGGGTAACCAGTTCGTCAAGGGCTTTGGTGGTATCGGAGCTATGCTTCGTTACAAGGTTAATTTCGAGCAATTAGCTGACGTTGGTGATGATGACGACGATGAATTTTACGATGGTATGCTCCGCATTGCGCCTTTCCGCCAAGGTACCCCAGTTAACAAAGCTTTCCTAGATTGACAATATGCCGACCTCGCGGGACGCGAGGTTGATCGCCCGGAAATTCCGTCGGGGAACAATCTAACGGCTATTCCTCCAAGCCGCGCCAACGGCGCCAAGGGAGTATCAAACACTCGAGCCGTTCAGATCTGTGCCCCTCATTCTCTCACCAGTTCAAAGCTTCTCAGGGGTAAGCTCATCTGCATTCGCCTGTTTGAATTGCACTAATTCCATTATTCCAGGGCCATCCACGCTTCGTACCATGACCAATGCAAACTAAGGGTCATGGTACAGAACTAGGTCATGAGGGTAGACTGTTTAAGACGGACGTTATTCCAGCGAATCTCTACTTCGTCAACCCGCGCATACAGTACGGGTTTGAAGAAAGGTTGAGATGGAATCCGCTCAGAATCTGTAGCTTACTTTCCGATTCGCCCAGAGCTGGCATGGCGCTTCTAGGTGGAACCCCTTGCTTCCCACTACATAGTTTGTGTGATTTTGCTGCCCTCTTGCACCCGGACTTCCAGACTTGGAACATGTCGTTCACTGCTTGTAGTGTTCAGTCCACTAGTATCGACTTAGATATCCGACAAGACCCCTACAGTCAATTAGGGTCAAGAGGTAGCTTTTTAGTTGCAAATACAAAGACATTCGTTTACCTATATCTGGTCTTCTGATTAATCTATCAATTCTAATTCCCTAATATCTTCTAACGCATCTTTACTTCCTCGAAGTCTTTGCATTTAGGATGTTGACTACTCTGACGTATTAGTAGGTGCAGTAATTTATATTTTGCATGATTAAGATATTTAATTCTCACTTCTTTTTAGCAAGGTCCACCGCTATCATATATTTTCCTCAAGTTGATCTTCCCAACTACCCAGATTTCTACACATCTGCGTAGTCTTTTCTAACTCATCGATCACTTCGCTCACAACTCCTTCGTTGTGGACCCCATATATTCTCTGACACTCTACAAGGAATATGTATTGCCAGGCTTGAATACCGCTAGGTCGAGAGTTGATGCTCGTTAGATTGAGCCCATATTTCTTGAAGATATGAAGCGCATCAGCAAGGGCTCCCGGTGAAGTATGGTCAACTATGAAGGAGATGAGTGTTTTGCATTTTGATCCTGGCGCTGAGCATGAGTTTGATTTTTGGGGAGGTTTTACCCCCTGGGTACGATTTGATTTGAGGTTTTCTAGTACAAGGAACCTCGTTGCGTTTGAAGAGTCGTCCTCGACGTTGGCTTTCACGATCTCCAGGTTATGGAGTTTTCCTGCAAGCTCGCTCCCTAAAGCAGCGCTTTTAGGGTCGGTATCTTTGCTCACAATTTCCGCAGCTTTAGACGTTGAGGATGCGTCTTGCTTTTCTATCCCTTTGTATTCTGAGAGAAATTTGGTACACTGCCCCCAGACCTGTGGATGAGAGTAGAATTTGGAGATCTCTGGTCTCGCACCGGAAGGTCTCATGGGCCGCTCTGTAACATGCAAGTCAGTCATATTTATGAATACATCTTGGATATTCAGCCACCACACCTTGAAGTTTCTTCATCAAAAGACAATGGTGGACTGTGAGATAGTATTCGCCAGATACAGCGAGATTAGGGTAAAGCTTCTCGCGGTCCGCTAGTAAGTCTAATGTCTGAACAACTGCGCCATTTGATGAGTTCTCCAAAGGGATGATGGCGTAATCGGCTTTTTGTGTTTGAACCGCCGCAAAGACATCATCGAAGGATACTTCCGGTTGGAGAGTATTATTTGAAGAGCCAAAACATTCCACTGCAGCCTAAAAGAACATGGTTAGCTCATAGGGTAAGTTGGGGTGTATGGAACAATCATGCATCCTCACTTGATGTGAAAAGGATCCTAATGGCCCAAGAAATGATATAATGGGCTGGAGCAGGGTACCAACGCCGCCGCCTAGGCTTGGGACAAGAGGATGCATTATTGACACGAAGTATTCATATGTTCTAGTAATAGTTGTGTACCCCCGACTACGGTAGATCAGCTGTTCATGTAAAGCACCAAAAGGTTGTCTAGTAAGAATAAATATCGAGCAGTTGAAGCTTTGAAGCCTCAAACTTGAGATTTCGTGACTTACATCCGAGGTCGGAGAAATATTTACGGCTCAGATTGACTTCGACGAACATCACCAGCAAACAAACAATCACACGCGATCTTCGGCCACAATGCGGACGACTACAAGCTAAGGACGTTAGGTATGATCCAATTGGGTCGGTCGTTCGTTGGCCAAGGACTCACGACCCTTTTCCGTCGACGGCTTATAAGTACAGTTCCAGCATTGCGTGCATTGGAGGACGAGCTTATACGCCGTCGATTGCCCTTAATATACGACTATCTTACGCCCCAACCATCGCATTTATTGAATCTCTCCCTTGATAGCCTCGGCGCACAAAGTCAAGCCCCACTGTCTACGTCAAATGGAACGCAATGGCGTCTTCCATCGACTACGAGGCCTGAATTGATGCCGCCTGGTCACCATCTAATATACTTCCCCCCACAAGTTCCCTCATCCGAGCTTTTACCAGACGGTTGTGATGAGCTTCATTTCCCAGGCCAGCCATATAACCGTCGAATGTGGGCTGGCGGTTCTATCCGCTTCTTTGGTGCTGGCGGTCCACCACTTGACGGACGACGAGCCGTGTGTGTCGAAGGAATACGTCAAGTGGTAATTCGTGGCAACGAAGGCGATGAGAAAATCATTGTTGGGATCGAAAGACGTGTAGCTACGGTGGATGAAGATGAAAGTGATGAAGAAGTTAGAGACAGAGTGTGGACTCCTTCCGAGGATGATCGAGGAGATAGCATTATCATTGAAAGGCGCAATCTTATTTTCATGAGAGACAGGAAGCCGGAAGATATGGAGGCTGTGAGAACTTCCAAAGTTCCTCCGCGCAGAGTTACGAAAGGTGAGTGTGGAGTCTACGTTTGCTGGGCTACAATATAACTGCATCTAATGCCTGGTTGCAGTGCCTTTGATCCCGGAATTCACTCAAACCATTATACCATCAAAGGCCCTCCTATTTAGATTTTCCGCTCTGACTTTCAACGCTCATTCTATACATCTTGATAGGGATTATGCCTGTCGTGTAGAGGGATATGATGATCTCCTCGTTCATGGGCCATTGACAGTCACGATCATGCTGACATTGTTTCGACGCCATGCCACCGCATTGGGACTGACAATAACCGGTATCGATTATAAAAATCTGGCCCCGCTTTTAGTCGAGCGAGAGATGAGAGTGTGTGGCGCGCAAAAATCTAACGGTTCAAGCGGTAGCTGGGATATCTGGATTGAGGGTCAAGACGGAGGCATGGCAGCCAAAGGAACGATTAGAACGGCACCCATACACGCCATTGAAGGGTCTCCATGAGTATTTATTGGCGTGCAGACCACAATTGGGCAATGGTAAACCGCCACCATCGACCTGCTTAGCTGTAGCCTAGGCCTTCATTCAGCTGAGCCGGAGGTATAGTAAAGTAGTATGTGATTGGCTAGTTACATACGCGTGTTCAATAGCATCGTGATTGGCTACACGCGCTTTCAGCAAGTATCAGGAGACTCGAAATTCCCGACGTGTCTGCCAGCGAACTGTTTTCATTGCTTCCATTACATGTCTTCCTCCAGATCTGAGATAATAAGCAGCTACCTGATCGGGGACAGGCTCCTTGCCTTTGAGGGCTTGTACGATGCCTGTCTGTCAGAGTATGCTGAAACTCAGGGCTGTCAGAGAAGAACAGGTGACAATTGAAGGACCACTAAGGCGACTTCATCTTTTTGGCCCAACAAACTCTTACCACGGCCGACGGAGACGAACCAGACGACAATAAATATAGAGTGTCGGATTTTATAGGGGCTCTACAAGCCCTCCCTGCGTGTCGCAAATTTCCTTGTACTAGAGGATCTGAAAAGCTTCACACAGATATTTTGCGGCTCAACTTGGCGATTGCAACCAAATACGATATCGCACGCCTTTTACCTCTGTTGAAGGCAGTCCGCGACAAAGAACCCGATGAACCATATGGGACAAGGTCTACGAGGCCGTCATTGAATCAACCCCTCCCCCATGCTGTCTGTCACACTCTCTCCAGCAGACGCTTGACCCAAAATACAGGCTCCTCCCTCGTCAACTCGAGCGAGTTTCGAACCGACACAGACCCCGTCCTAAGGGCGAAACTGGGCGACATATATGTTGACATACCAAAGTTCTACGAGACTTTTTTGGGGGATATCCCGGAGTTACAGACAAACGCGCAGGCGGTCTTTGAGAGGTGCAAGGATGGAGAGGTACCGCTGTTCTGTCAAGGAACCGGCTGGAGCGGTTGGCCTGAGGGTGCAAAGGAGGCATTTGTGCTAGCCTGGCTGAAGGAAGTTATCGATAAGATCATATATTTCATTGAGGATCACGCTGGCGAGGGGATTCGAAGAAGGCCCCTGATGCAGCCTTATAAACCACTAAAGGGCTCTACAGCTAGGCGGAAACTGGATATTGGTTTTATAGATGGACCGGATGCCCTCGAGGACGGAACAGACCCCCTCGAGGATAGACAGTACGCCTGGTCGCAGATACTCATTCCTGGAAACCTGAAGAACGACCAGAGCTATGAAACCCAGTTCAAGCGGGATATAGGCAGATATGCGAGGGAGGTACTGGCCGCAAATGACTCCCGCCTCTTTGTGCCAGGCTTTACGCTCTGCGGGTCGCTTATAAGGCTATGGCACTTTGACCGTTTAGGAGGCATTGCGTCGGAGCAGTTTGATATCCACGTCCTGGAAGGCGTCCATCATCGACCTAAACCTTGCTATCAAAGAAGACCGGGATCCTCCAGGGGTGCGAGGCAAAATCGGTACGCGAGCGTTTATGGCGATCGGACTTCTTCTAGACGAACAGCATTCTTTTATGCATGATCTGGAGTCATTCTTTTGGGTCTTGTTCTGGATATGCATCCATTATGAGAGCCCCGGTAAAGGAACTGTTGTTGAGGAGTTTGAAAACTGGAACTATATGCATACTGAACACCTTGCTTATGCGAAGAAAGGAACTATTAGTGATGAGGATGATTTTCTTAAGTCCACGGCGGAATAGTTTACGGAGTACTACCAGCCGCTAGTACCTTAAATAAATCGGTTGCGGCGAGTCGTATTTCCTAATGGCGGAAGGTGGAAAACGCTTAATAAAGCTCTGTTTTCTAACATGCGGAGGGTTCTCCGAGAGGCTCGGGATGACCCTAAAGTTATAGAGAGCTAAATTGTTGGGCAAAAAGAAGTCGCCTAAGTGGTCCTTCAATTGTCATCTGTTCTTCTCTGACATAGATTAAGTTCTTGTTATATATATACACTGTTATCCAAGGAGGTATTTTCCCTTAGGGCCACAGTCGAATAGAGAGGGTCTCAATACGCAGGAAATGGTGTTCCTCTCACCTCATCTATGTATTTTCCCCAGAATACTCTCTCCCAGAAGCTCGCCTTACCATTCAGTCAACAGTGCTGGCAACAACCCCTGAGTGGAATAATATAGTTCCATCCCGGATTATCATATATTGCCGGTGGTTAGAGGGGAATTCCTAAACATACACCTATTCACCTCTGCATATTCATTATGGCTCCCCGGACGAGAGAAGAACTTGTTGCGTTTTCGACTATGAATCCCGCATTGGCCGCCATCTTAGAGAAAAGACCGGCAGTCAGACCGCCAATGCCATCCGACCCGTACTATGGACGAAAGGACCATACAGCCATTCGTGAGCATAGAGCGACTATTTTAAAAGAAAAATGGGAACAACGTTATCTTCCCGGACCAATCGCTGAAGTCATTGAAGAGGATCGGAAAATTCCTGTCCGCGACGGATCAGAGATCACAATCAGGATCTACACACCTGTGACAAAAGCTGAGCAAGGGAGTCCTTTGATCGTCATGTTTCACGAGGGCGGATGGGCTATGGGAGACTTAAGCGACGAGGAAGTAAACTGCCGACTGTTCTCGCGGGATCTTGGGGCCGTGTGCGTCAACGTGGAATATCGGCTCGCACCAGAGCACCCATTCCCAACCTGGATTAACGACTGCTGGGACGCGCTTCAATGGTGCGCCCAACATGCGCCGCAGCTCGGCGCTGATCCTTCGTGCGGGTTCGTCATCGGTGGAGGGTCTGCTGGAGGAAACATAGTTGCAGTGCTTTCACACATCGCACGCGACGAACAGTTGTCACCTCCGCTAACAGGCCAGTACCTTTGTGTACCTGCCATCATGTGCTTTTTACCGCCTTCTCATATTCCTGCTCAGTACCGAGCGGAGTACCTTTCCCACCCTTTCGTAACACCTGTCCAAGATCCCATTCTCAAAATGTTTTCTCTAGGTCCTCTAACCGCTCCAGTTGCCCGGTTATTCCTTGGTTTCTTACCTCTGAAGCTTATAGCGGGTCTCTTTAGCATAGGAGGCATGAGCGGTGATATGTCTAGCCCGTTGTTCGTGCCCTTCCATTACGGACAAATGGAGCGAGGTCACAAAGGTGTTCCCCCAGCTTTTTTCCAGGTCTGCGGGCTAGATCCACTCCGTGATGAGGCTTTAATATATGAACGAGTATTGAGAGAGCAGGCTGGAGTGAAAACCAAGGTCGACATTTACAAAGGCTTGGGTCATTATTTTTGGACAAATTTCCCGGAGCTAGAAGAAAGCAAGAGTTTCGTCCAGGATACAGTCAAAGGCATGAAGTGGCTACTCGACCAGGCCTAGTTCTATGATCGATCTTGTCGACTCTACAATTTGTAGTTATAGAATCTTCAGAACGAAAAATGTCCAGCTTGACGCGAGAAGGTTGAAGTATGATGTTTCTAGAACGCGACGCGGGCGCGCAAAATCCATATCACGTGCTGGTGGAACAATATAAATCCTCGCCGATGTTGTTAGCTTAATTTTCAGAAAAGCCACATATAAAAGGTCCAATTCTTTCGATTGACCACTTCGCCTTAACCCACAAATCCTTCAACCGTTTAACGCTTTTGTATCAAGAGCAGGTTGATTGCAAAGATGGACAGATACTGGCGCTTACCACCTGTCAGCAGGTGAGCTTCTACTTATAAATAGAGAGAGGGTGGTTCACCAAGCTAACTTCATTCTCGAAGGACACTGACAACAGCTACATTTGCTCTGTCAGTCCTAGTACATGGAGGATTTCTGCCCGCCATGCAATTTGTATTCATGAGGGATCTGATTTTTACTACCTGGCCTGAACTCTGGCGGCTAATAACTCCGTTTATTTTGACTTCACCCGGCATCGGGTTCTTCTTGGACCTTTACTTCCGTATGGGGTCCACGAGGCGGTATTCTTTGATGCCTCACCAAGTATACTGACGAAGCTATCGCAGTGTATTCAAACGCTAGCGACATAGAAGTCAATTCGCCTCGTTTCTCGGGACCAGGCGACTTTGTGACCTATGTCATTTTCGTAGCTACTGTCATCCTGGTGAGTGGTCCTTTGTTCCTTGCCCGGTGCGAGGTTTCGACCATTACTTGCTCTTTGTCCCAACTTTCCATTCTTAATACACACCTCTTAAATCTGCCCGCCCAGTCTCTTTTAGCTGAAGCGGTTCCTGAATTCGAGGGAGATCACCCCTGCGCTTCGTGCATACCCATCATTCGCAATATCAATCCATTAGGGATGCATGCGGTGTAGGCATGGTGGGATAGCGGTATAGTTTGACCAATCTCGGTGTCTATATCATATTGGTCCTGCCGCTACCCTACATCTCATTACTATCTTCATTTTTATTTGGTCTTCTTGTACCTAACTCATAATTACCTTTTTATCAATGAAATTGGCCGCCAACTTTGTACTTGGGCTGACGGATGTGCAGTTGACCGCGGGATGCTACCTTCAGGCCTACATATTCCTCCCAGGTATGACGATGCTCGACGCAGCTTATGTCCTTTCGCGCATATGTGCCATGTGTTCGCGAGCTAATCCTGGTAGCCTTAACGCTTGCCTTCTTGACTACCCTCGCGCACGATAACGCAGGCAGAAAGATGACCTTCATCTTCTTCCAAATCCCAGCAGAGTATATGCCGTTTGCTACTCTCATTGCTACCCTCGTCCTTTCCGGACAATTTGCTGCTATCACCCAGGCCAGCGGTCTGATAGCGGCCCACCTCTATGAATTCTTAACGCGCATCTACCCAGCTTTCGGGGGAGGAACCAACTACATCAAGACACCGCTCATTCTCAAAAAAGCGTTCAGGACTACCGGCCCGGTCGGGGCTCATGGCGGTTACCGAGTGTCTCGGCCGATCGAAGAACACGAAGGCCCTCCAAACGCCGGCACCACCGGGAACTTGTGGTTCGGTCCCTCACAATCGTGGGCAAATAGAGGTGCCGGTAGGCGGCTGGGATAGGTTATGGATAACCTATCTGAACAGTAAGCACTGATTGCGTTTAATGGCGCAAGGCTCGATAATTATCCGTTCTTTTTTAGCTACTGCGTGTGATTGCTACCTTGTTCTTTTTCGCCATTGTCGTTAGAGGAGCAACGCTTCCAGGCTACTACCAATCATTTTAAGGGAGAACTATGAAGCTAGACGAATACAGTAATACTTCCCCGTGGTTCATCGTAGTTTCGTCTCTGTTGAAGAGGGAGGCGCCTATTAGGCATTATGTTTATCCGGTCTTCGCGCTTATGGCGCCTGCTTGACCAACCACAGAATCCGAGCTCTGCGGTCGGATCAACTTTTTGCCCACAGGAAATTTTGAGCATCCAAAAAATTCCAAGCAAAAAAGCGAAAAGGAAGAAAGCTTCGAAATTATTCATAAGTCTGCGACCCAATTGACAACTACCACCCCAGTGTTGTCTGCGCTCTCCGTATTGGGCTTGCACGCGTGATCGAGCCTTTACTCCTTAGCCTGTACTTTTATTTGTGTTCTTTCCGTGAAGAACTAGATTTATCGCCATGGAGGTCGCTACGACTGGCAAAGGCGAAGTCGCCGACTACAGCATCAAGCCCGAGGCCGTTGCTCCTCCAATTCCTACCTCCGAATGGCCTCTTCTCTTGAAAAACTACGATAAGCGTATGTATCGCACTGGACAGTTGAGGTCGGGCCAGGAGAGAATTGATTCGCTAATACGCGGTGTCTGAAATTCGATAGTGCTCGTGCGAACTAGCCATTTTACTCCAATACCTAATGGCTGTACTCCTCTCAAGCGTGACTTGAAGTCCTATATCAGCTCTGGTGTCATTAATTTGGATAAACCATCGAACCCCTCTAGTCACGAGGTTGTCGCATGGATGAAAAGAATGCTCAGGTGCGCGCTTTGTCTTTCTGATTAGCTGTTAAAATTGAACATCCGGCTAACCGGAGGATGATTTACTCGACTATAGAGTGGAAAAGACCGGCCACAGTGGAACTTTGGATCCCAAGGTCACTGGATGTTTGATCGTGTGTATCGACCGTGCCACTCGCCTAGTGAAGTCGCAGCAGGGCGCCGGAAAGGAGTACGTCTGTGTCATCAGACTACACGATAAGATCCCCGGAGGCCAGGCGCAATTCGCTCGCGCACTCGAGACGTTATCCGGAGCTTTGTTTCAGCGACCGCCACTGATTTCTGCTGTCAAGCGACAACTCCGTATTCGTACCATCTACGAAAGCAAGCTTTATGAGTTCGATAACGATCGACACCTGGGTGTCTTCTGGGTCAGTTGCGAAGCTGGTACTTACATCAGAACCCTCTGCGTGCACCTGGGACTGCTTCTCGGTGTTGGAGCTCATATGCAGGAGCTGCGCCGTGTGCGCAGTGGAGCTATGGACGAGAAAGACGGCATGGTGACATTGCACGATGTCTTGGATGCCCAGTGGATCATGGACAATCACCGTGATGAATCTTATCTTCGAAGAGTAATTAGACCGTTGGAAAGCTTGTTGACTTCGTACAAGCGTGTCGTCGTCAAGGATAGCGCTGTCAATGCTGTTTGTTACGGAGCAAAACTCATGATTCCCGGTCTTCTACGGTTCGGTAAGATCTTCGATATGTCTGACTCCGTAAGGTACGGTTTCACTAACACGTTCTATAGAAGCTGGAATTGAGGTTTATGAGGAAGTTGTTCTGATGACCACCAAGGGAGAGGCCATTGCCATCGGTATTGCTCAGATGTCCACTGTCGAGCTATCAACTTGTGACCACGGCGTCGTTGCAAAGGTTAAGCGCTGTATCATGGAGCGTGATCTTTACCCCAGACGATGGGGCATGGGTCCGGTTGCACTTGAAAAGAAGAAGCTCAAAGCTGATGGAAAGCTTGACGTGAGTGAAATCATCAATCTTCTTACCTCAAATCCTTGCTAACGTCCTGCTTAGAAATATGGCCGCAACAACGCTTCCACCCCAGCCAAGTGGCAGTCAGAATATAAGGATTACGATGCTCAAAATGCCGGTGCTGTCAACGCTGTACCGTCCCCAGCTGTCGCGACACCAGCAAAGGCCATCGCTGCTCCAGCCGCCGCCGCTGCTGCTTCGTCGACCGACAAGGACGAGGTGATGGAGGATGCTGACGGCAAGCGAAAGAGAAAAGACGGAGAAACCCCTGAAGAGCGAGAAGAACGGAAACGCCAGAAGAAAGAGAAGAAGGAAGCGAAGGAGAAGAAGAAGCAAGAAAAGAAGGAAAAGAAGGAGAAGCGGAAATCCAAGCAGGCTGAAGAAGAGGCGAGCAGCAGCGAGTAAAGCAAAGTCAACGCTTGCAAGCAGCAGCCGACAGTTTCCTTTCCTCCTTTTTCCCTTTCCTTTGTATCATATCCCCTTTTACTGTTGGAGTATGGGAAAACTGATCCAAAATGGGTTGTCTATTCGAATATGTTGCTGGAGTCTTCGGATCATCGTGTTTTGTCTTCGAGCTCACATTTCCTTGAGATACAATTTTTGTTTTTGCCTGGGTGTTCTACTAGTGAGGTTTGACTGATTTCAGAATTACATTGAACGTTTGATCCTTCTCACCTCTCTCGTATCTATCTGCATGGATGTCTGTTCCGCCGTGGATGTTTCTGCGTGAGGTCATCGAGCAGCCGCCGGGTCACATGTTGGGTGGCTGCGGGTACCTCCAGCTCCAGAAGCATCAACACACTCGCTTTTCTCGCTCTTCTCACCAGGGATAATTCTATAGGATCTACCGCAACACCCTTCTTGCTCTTGATTAGTCTGGATATTTGGATTCGGGAGGTCTGCTTGAGCTTCGGAGAGACAACTGTCGCCTGCGTCGTAGCCATGGCGGCAGAACTCGAGCCTGTGAAGCTCAACCCGGAGAGCCACTTGATCCTGGTACAGCTACCCTAAAGACCCGTGTGAAGTGTATATACTGATGGTTCCTCTTGCTTTTCCAGGATCAACCTCTTTTACGGCTACCCCACGAGCTAGCTCGCCGCAATTTCAAGACCGTGCAGCGTATCGTGGAGAGGGAGAAGGAGTATGTGATCCCAGCTCTGAAGGAGTCGGCAAACGCCTCTCTCTCGGGAAATCAGGATGCTACTCAAGCACTCGCCTCGCTGGACACGATGATTAGTCGGATGCAGGGGCTGAAGCGGAAGATGGAGACACTACAAGAGGAGGAGAAGACTCTTCTTGAACAGTCTAGGAAAAGGATCGAACATCTGGAGGACCTCTTTAGCATACAAAGCTTGGTGGACGTCAAATATGAACAATGGTCAAAGGTCAGACTGAATAGGTTGTTGGTCGACCATATGCTACGCTCGGGTTACCTTGAGAGTGCGAAGCAACTTGCGCACGAGGAGGGTATCGACGATCTTGTTGACGTGAATGTCTTTTCACAATGCCAGAGAATCGCGGAGAGTCTTCGAAGGGGCGAGAGCAAGGAAGCTCTTCAGTGGTGTGGCGAGAATAAAAACGCGCTCAAGAAGATACACGTATGTCACCATCGTCTCTATAGGGTGTACTGTACTGACAGCTCTACCGTTAGAACAAGCTAGAGTTCGAACTGCGGATGCAACAATATATCGAAATGCTGAGAGCCGGAGAGAGGTTAGAAGCCCGGCAACACGCTATGAAGTATCTCATCCCACATAATGAGACATACAAAGCGGACGTTCTTCGAGCTGCCAGTTTATTGGTCTTCGCACCAGATACTGAGATAGAACCATACAGGGTACGTTTCTTTGCCGCATTCTACTCCTAACAGTAGAACTAAAGAATTTCTTATAGACTATGTATTCGTCCGTGCGATGGCCATCGCTTTCTGACCTCTTCATCAAAACCCATCACGACCTGCTATCCCTTACATCACACCCACTGCTACAGATTGCCCTCTCTGCCGGACTATCAGCCCTCAAAACACCCTCGTGCCACTCCGAATACACAACCTCGGGCTCCAGTGCGTCGTATTCTGCAGGACCGTCTATATGTCCTATCTGCTCCACCGAGCTTAACGAGCTAGCCCGTCCTATGCCATATGCGCATCACGCCAAAAGTTCGGTGGAGAACGACCCTGTCGTGTTGCCGAATGATCGAGTATACGGCAGGGAGATTCTGACCTATATGTCCAGTAGAGCAGGTGTTGGTACTGGAAAGATCAGAGATCCCATAACAGCTGAAGTTTTCGATATATCGGACATTGAGAAGGTGTATATTTCATGATTTTTGAGCGATGTGCATCTCTGGTTGGTGTCTAAATCGGCTACCGTTGGATAAGGAGGAGTTTTGGGCTGCTCCCGGAATTACTGCAGCATATACTTGATGAAGTAACGACTAATGCTATTGTTCTGATATAACTTGGATGGAACCTTTACCTTCAGTCACTTTCGCTGTCTGAACTGTTCCCTTTTCTCTTGCGCTTCCTTGTACTGGAGTTCTGGACTTCGAGATCTTTCCGCTCAAAAACGTAACTCCGCGCCTCTCGCTCCTCACCCTTCCACCCACCTCTTCCGCCATCTTTTCCTTCAATTGCCCCTATTGTCCTTGCATGCGAGTATCCAGGGTAGCTAGTCCAGGGAAATTTAAAGCTAGTAACAACGCGTAAACCAGCGTGACGGGCAAGATCTTTGATGTTCCATAGGGTATATGGCTCTCCTTCAAACAATGTCACGATTATATGACCTGGCTCGCTCCTAGGTCTGGTATTTTCCACTTCAAAGTCGCTACATGACTCGTCATCGCCCATCGGATACGCATCCTCTTCGTCAAAATGGTTCACATCGTCATTTGAACCGGGGATAGATAATAGAGGTACACACGCCTTGAAGAATGCAACTAGTAGCTCTTGGTTTGATCGGACTTGTCGATTCACGTCGGTACTCAACCCACCAACATGCGGGAAATTGAAACATATGATATCCCATGGCCCCCCATCAGATTTATTGCGTAGCTCGCTATCGTGCTTTTGCTTCGACCGATTTGAGTAGTCTTGTCTTCGAGCTGAAGCAGGGAAGCCAGTTTTGATTAACTTACCGCCCCCTCCTATCGCGCCCAGTTTTCGTGCATCAATTGAAAAGACAACCTTGGGTGAGGGTAGTGATGAAGATGAGGATTTCATAGGTTCCTCACTAGAATCATGTTCTATCGAAGTTTTCCTCTCTGGTTTTCCGTCCGATTCTTCCCTCTGGTCCTCTTCGTCGTCACTCTCTCGTTTTCGCTTCAATTTCCCTTTTTCACTTAGAGAGGAAACCGCCTTAAGACGTTGAATAGTTCCCTGGACATCTGGGTATTTTTCATGTAGTTTTTCCTCACTGTCATAACATGTAGCCACGAGACTTTTCCGACATTTATGATTGATTGCAAGAGATAAGGCGAAAGAAAAATCTCCTATGATGTGTTAATGCCATGTATAGTAATTTGAACAGCGAAACACTCGCGCACGCACCTTCGCCAACTAATAGGATCCGATCAGAAGGTTTGAATGGAATCTGAGGCTGATTATGTCTTTGCTTTTGCTGTTGCTGCTGTTGTTGTTGCCGCTTAGTAGATTGCACCTTTGCCGACGTCGTTGATAGCTTGGTAAAGGTCTTCATCTTTTTGTTGCTTTGCTTCGCAACGAGTTTCCTGGCTTTCCCCATGTTTCAATGTATAGTACGTTCGTAGGATATTGAATTATAGATCAAAAAATCAGATTAAGATCCTCCAGTTCTGCATGAATATAACATTTAGGTAGTGGTGTCCGGAGGTGCTGTTGATAAAAGCTTCTAGAATGTAATTTATCAGGACGTTCTCTATTGGCCACTAACTACGATGACATCCAGGGCCATGCAACAAATCGTCTACTCGCGTTTCTCTACGTTGACACTCTTACGACTATTTAGGATGCTGACTGCGGAAGAACGGCGAGTGCATTAATCTATAAGGATAAAGCGTTTTACACAGACCACAGAAGTAAGAAAATCGTTGGATACAGGGAGAAAGGAAAACAAATAGATACAATATACTACAATACCGAGATTCTCCTTTGTAGTATATAAAATTGGGGATATCGAAAAGAAAAAAAAAGGGCCAAAGGCGATCCGAGGTCTCAAGCACCAACTCGAATGGGAAGCTGAAGAAAAAATAATGTAGGGACACCCATGACTAGTGGTGGCTCGCAGTCAAGAATTTGGATGAGATGGGAAAGATAAACACTCCCGGGACAAGAGAAGCCAAGAAATCAAATTCTATGAGTCGCAGGATGCGAATCGATTGAATAGCTCAACCGAAGACAAGGAAATTAGCGCAATAAACGGACCGGGGCTGAAAGAATAGAAGCGTAAAATAAGACAGTAGCCCCTAAACAGCCTTGGCCTTTTTAGAATTGGAGGCGAGCTGAATGATAAAACGGCGCTTTGATTACAAAGAATATAACCGAGTGGGTTGCGTTAAAGGTCATTACCCCGCGAAAGATCTGGAGCTGAATTGTGTGGGCAGGTAAGACCGGCTAGTTGCTCACGATTTGAAGCTGTCCCTCATGCTCTGGGCACTGGCACTGACGGGAGGGTTCGAAGTGGGTAGAATGCCAGTCTTTGGTTTGGCGTTCTGCTTGACCTTGGCAAGAGCGTAAACGATACCGCTGATAAATCCGAGGGCGATAGCGGAAACACTAGGGAAGGTGACTGGATCACCGAAGAACATAAGGCCAGACAGCGCAATGGGAAGCTTGTTGAGGGCTCCGACCATAGAGTAGGTAGTAGATGTGGTGACGCGCACACACCAGGCGGAGGCGTATGAGATGAAGACGGTAGACAACCCGGACAGGAGCATTGCAAGGTACAGTCTGTTGCGGGTCTCAACTGGGAAGTTTTTGGCAACATTGGTCGAAGACCAATCCTCGACAAGGAGAGAGCTGATTATGAGGATTGGAATGGAGAGAAGGTTGTTGTAGAACATGGCTAAAATGACGGGGTTAACATCGCTCTGTAAGAAGATCGATTGAGCTTCCATGGTGACTTACTGTCGAAATCTTTGAAGTTGGTCAACTTGATTCTCTTGCGCATTCCGAGAACATAGGAAGCGGTACAAGCACAGTTAATCAACATCCAGAGGTATCCAGAGTTTAGTGTCGAAACTGCAGCACCAGCACCGGTAGAGCTGCTCACGACATGGGTGATATCTGCCCAAGCAGCAACAACGGAGCTAAGGACTATGAGTCCGAAAGAGAAAAGGGTTAGGCCACCCACGGAGCCTCCAAACCATAGGACCTCGCCATAGGCAATGAGGATGATGGTGAGATTCTTGAAGATGGTGTATACGGGGATGGAGAGGAACTTGAGAGCCTTGGAACCGGTGTAAATCATGCCAATCAGAAGAAGGGAAATTGGGAACCCTGCAAGGACGGCTGGTTAGCTAGCTGAAACAAATCAAGCTTAAGAGGTGGCCTGAGCTCACATTTTTTGGCTTCATCCGCATTGAAGTCGCGGTAGTTGATGAATCCCAGGGTCTTACAAGTCTGCACTGCGATAATACAAATAATGGACTATCCCACCATCAGTTCAAAGAACATCTTGCCGGAAGACTGGGAGCACGCCATCATACCTGAACACACAGTAGGAAAAAGTTGAGATTGAAATCAACACCAGACAACACGTATTTATTCGTCACAGTCATTAGGATGGAAGACGCGCAGTAGGCGATAACAGCAAGAGTAGCATTGTTCGAGACCGATGAGGCACCCGAGGTGTGTCGGGGTTGCGGCGGTGGCTGTGGTTTATAGCTGGATGGCTCCGCATTCAGCTTGTCCATGGGGATGGAGTAGTTGTCATTCCTCTTTTGGTCCGACATCTTCGCAAACGTGCAGCCTTTTGAGCACGGATATGAAATATAGCTGGATAATGTTGGAGAAAACCCGTGCTATGCTCCTCGAGACGAGTTTCCGGAGGCACTCGAGCGTTGTTCAGGGGTGACGACGCCGGAGCGAGACTGGAGCAAACGGGAGAGGACGATGGACGAAAAGAGCGAGAGAAGAAACACCGAAGCCGGCCGAAACAACAAAGCTGCAGAAGAGAAGAGGAGGAAGTCCGCAACGAGGATGGGGGAGAAGGTCGAGGCTCGTTGCAAAAAAGATTGCTGCTTGGTTGTTTAATTTAACGAAGCGTTCTTTTTTTTATTGGAGTCTTGGAAAAAATACGGAAAAAAGTTGAAAAATTACAGCGATGTGGTATTCCGAATACAGGACAACGATACGCTGACTAAGCCACCTCTACGCCGTCGATTTTGCCCCTTTTTGCGTCTTCTTCGACCTGTTGTCCTTCGCCTGCGCAGCCTTGCCGTTGCTGACGGCCCTGGGGTTGAGGCCCTGGCGGCGGATCTTGTTCCTCTCGGCGCGGGCGATGTACTGCTCGTCCTCGTCCTCGTTGAAGGGCCCGAAGCCGTCGTCCGCGCCGGCGTCGTCCTCCGCAGCGATGGGCGTCTTGTCGATAGGCTCGTCGCCACCGTCCGCGGTTCCTGGTTCCTTCGCCTTCTCCGTAGGGCTGGGACCAGTCTTCTTCAGCTTACACACGAAGAACCCGTCAACGTTTTCACGGTGAGGGTAGTACCGTCGGGTGAGGGGCATCTTGTCGTCAAACTTTTTGTTCATGTAGCTCTTGAAGCCGGGCGTGCCGAAGGTTCCCAGGCCGGTGTCGACTATCTTCACGTTTGGCCGTTTCCTCAGGACGTACTGTACCACGCCTTCGTTTTCTTCCACCGTAACACTGCAGGTCGAGTAGACGATGTACCCGCCTGTCTTGGAGGCGTGATTGGTCGAGTCGATAGCAGCCAACAGGAGCTGCTTCTGCATGTGCGGCAGTGCCAGAAAGTCACGCTCTGTCTTAGATGTCTTAACCTTGGGGTCCTTGGAGATAACGCCGGTTCCAGAGCACGGGGCGTCAAGCAGCACCCGGTCGAATCCTCCGACGGCCTTGGGAAAGGCGGTTCGGGCATCCAAGTTTGAGACAATCGTGTTCTTGCACCCTAGACGGTGGATGTTTCCGATCAAACCCTTCGCACGGCTTTTGCTGGCGTCGTTGGCGAGGATACTGCCGGTATTTCGCATCAACGCTGAAGCATGTGTAGTCTTACCACCCGGGGCAGCTGCCATATCTAAAATTCGTTCATGGGGCTGGGGCGCGAGAGCCATGACGGGCAGGAAGGAGGAGGCGGCTTGTAGGATATAATGTCCAGCCAGGTACTCCGGCGTAGCACCCAGAGGAACCGGAGACTCGAAAACCTGGAGACCGACCTTTGACCATTTTCCAACTGGTTCTAGGACGACACCTCTGTTGATAAGAGCCTGGGCGAGTGAGCGCCGGTTAGTTCGCAGGGTATTGGTTCGAATGACGATAGGTCGAGGAGACTCGTTGGCCTCGAAAAAGGAGAACGCTTCCAGAGGGGTGAACAAGGAAAACAACTTTTCGGCAAGATAAGGCGTGTAGCCGTAGTATACACATATATCATTAAGGAGGAGGTCGGTGTAGTCAGTGCGAGATTTCCCTGGCTGGCCTAGCGTAGCCAAATCACCAAGGATACGGATGGTATCTGTTATACGCGTTCGAAGCAGCTGAAGGTTTGGAGCCAGACCTTCTGTGAGGTTATCGTGCTCTGCGAACACGTCAGGTCGGTCGCCGGCAATGTTCGTCTGGATAGCGGCCTCTTGCAGCTCAAGTTCCGCTTGCTTAGCTTCTTCTTCCTTCTGCATATCCAGCTTCTTGGACAAGCCCTCTATATTGGCAGCGGTGAGCAATTCCTCAGCGTCGGAAAGGTCTTCGTCGTCAGAGAACATCTTCTCTCTCGGCCGTTCCTCCTCGGAATCGAATGCCGAATGGCTATCGAGGTCGGAATCCGCTTGCTCCAACTCGTCCAAATCTTCTGGCTCGTCACTGGCTCCATCTAAGTCGTCAAACTCATCATCAGGCAGTTCGCCAATCGAATCTTCATCTGAATCTTGAGGCTCAGGAGCCTCGACTGGTTTATGTGTCACTTTCTTTCCAATCCTGTGCGGCGCGCTCTCCGCAAGCGAGCTCTTCGCATCCTTACTCTTCTTCTTCTTGTTCACCGCAGCCGGCCTCCCAGGACTCGAGCCATTGGTCTTTGCGCTCTTTGGCCTACCATGCTCGTCACCATCGTCCGCTTCTCTTCGTCGCTTTGTTCCTAGCGAAGTCTGGTTGGGATTCTCTGATTTGTTTGCTTTGCGCTTCTTGACGTCTTTTTTACCGCCTTTGATTTTAGGTTCCTCAAGCGGTTGTGGAGGACCTTGCTTCTTTCCAATACGACGGCCGACGCCCATATTGACCCAAGTTCCCAGATTCAGTGCCAATTGGCTAAATGGCTATTTCGTAGAAATGATTCTGCTCTTCTATTCCATCCGTTGCTTTTCCCAAAGAAATTTTGGTTGTCAAAAAATAATTTTTAAGGTTCATGCTTTATCACGTGCCGCTGCTTATCTGATAACGGGTCAATCACCAAAAAAGCTCCCGCAAAGACAACAACTTGGGACAATAACAGTGACCGGAAGAAGCCAATTCAGTTTTGTTGCTTATAACAAAGATACAAAATGTCGGAGGTATCCTTTGCCAAAAGCTTTCTGGCCTCACTGGACTCAAAGCCCATCAAGCTACCCGCTGATACCGTCTTTGATCCAAAGACGTTCGCCCCTCGTTTTCCTGTAGGTAGTTTAAGCATTGCACTTCTAAGCAGACACTATGCTCCGTATCAGGGGAAAACTGACTCTTTTTCACCTATACAGATTACTCTACCTCGTCTTTCTGACCCGCCGCACCCCCCTATGCCCAAGAAAGTGAAGACTGCTGCTCCACCTGGATCATCTAAAGGGATAACCGTCCAGCTCAAATCCGCTCGTAATCCTGTGCTGGATATCAAACTCGGGAACGTCGCTATAGCTACTGCAACGATTCAGGAGCTGAAAGACGCCGTTCACCAAAGAATACGACCTACCAATGCAGCCAACCCCGACGAAAGAGTCCCACTAGATAAGATAAAGCTGCTATGGAAACGCAAGCCTGTCCAGGGAACGCTTGCTGATGTTCTCACTGATGAATCTGATATAATTAACGGAAAGAGCAACGCTGAGTTTAGCGTTATGGTACTGGGCGGGGCATCTGTTATACCCGAAGAGGAGTTAAAGGCTGCCCCTGCCCCTGTCATTCCTCCAGTAACGACTCAGCCTGCAGTGCCGAAAGCATCGGCTCAAGATTCACAACCTTCTACCAAGGCTAATATAAGCTCAGAATTCTGGGAGGAGCTTGAAGTGTTCCTGCAAGTGAAATTAGAAGATAAGACCGAAGCTGCGAAGATGCGTTCCTTGTTCGAAGGAGCATGGAAGTCGAACAATTCCTGAGCCTTTTGAATGTGCTTGAAAATAGCCTGATACACAGATATGCCATTAATATACTTTTCAACGTCAAGTAAATGTTCCTTACTCCATCAGTAAAATTCAAAACTTGAACAGGTTATATAATCGCAAGTCGCCAGAGAGGTTGAGTTGTACTAAGGAGAAAATATAATTTGGGACTTGAAATCATAATATACAGCTAAGGTCGGAACAAAGAAGAAAAGGAGAAGGAAACGTTAATGGTGATGCAATAGGGATCGAGGAGAAGATCAACAGCTAGTGAAGCCAGAAAGAAATATTGGGAAGGAGAAAAGAGCATTAGGTACGTATATCAGAGGCAGGAGACATGCGTTATCTCTCGTGGAAACATGGGAGTAAGCGTATAAACAGGTATAATCACTCATATCTTATAATAATGGTATAATTGTATAAAGCAGAGTCATGAGCCAATGAAGGGGTATCATCAGAACAAGAAGATTTACCTGGTGTTCGAAAATTAAACAAAAGCCCAAGTTAGGTTGCCCTGAAGTTTAAGAGATTCATTATAGGAATAGCGAAGGCACTGGAAGCTAGTAGATAGCTGGTAAAAAGCTGTTTGCGACTTCAAGAGGTGCGTCGGTCAGGCGCATCTTGTTTCACCTTGAGAATACCTTCACGACGCCGTCACCGCCACCACTAGCAACCCATTTTCCGTCTTGGCTCCAGACGACAGAGCAAACCCCTTCGCCTCGCATTAATCTATGACTCGTGATTTCTTGCGTGCAGCATCGTTTTTCTAAAGACCAAAATCGTAAGCTTGCATCATGTCCAGCAGACACAAGCTCTCGTCCATCCGGAGATTGGGATAGAGAGGAGATTGCCGCTGGGTGTGCTAGCATGGTATATGTGCATTGACCTATTAGATGGCAGGGTCAGTTTTATAGTGATCTAATGAAGTGAGGAGAGAGTGGATGTATCTTACCGCTGTTGGCATCGAAAAATCTGATATAACAATCCTCGTAACCACTGATGACAACGCCTTCGACACCACCGCTAGAGCCAGTTGCGCCATGTACGACGGATTCTTCTTCAAACGGAGATCTGTTGGGATCCAAACCAGCGGTGCCGTCAAAGCCGATGGTGCTGGCTACAACGGCATTAACGCCAGTGGCACGGGTGCCGTCATAGGTCTCGAGGCTTGCCATTCCCACGACCTCCTCTCCAGTCCGTGTATCATAAACCAAAATAGATGCATCTGCATAAGACACTACAAAATTAACACCAGCCAAGGAGAGAGGGCTAATGCACGTTGGCGCACAGTTGCTTCGCATAAGCTTATGGACCAAGCTGCACCTGAATGTAGTCGAGCTTGCTGTGCTGGGTTGGGGAGAGGTAGGGAAATTAGAGCCAGATGAGATGGAGTTTGCTCGTCTGCTCCCGCCTGCACTTCTCCTGGAGCTGGTCTGTGGGGATGATAGCTGTGGAGGCGCACTGACTGCCCATATCAATATTCGGCCATCAGCAGCACCTGCAGCAAGAAGTACGCGTTCGGAGCCTCCACCGATGCTTCCTTGGTCACCGAACACTGTTTTATATGTGCCAGGAAGGACGCAAATAGTCCACACAGCATCAGCATGGCCATCCAGTGTCGCCTTAGGGTCGACTCGGCCACGCTCCCAGAGCTTGACACTCCCGTCCTGACCGCCAGAAAATACCCATCCATCTCCGGTAGCACGGCCACCGCTGGAGAAGTTCTGCGAAGGCGGACAGGCCGCAAGGGTTGTAACTGAGCCGGTGTGTCCGCGGTGGGTGAAATAGCTATTAACATCTAGGTCGGAACCTGGTGCTGCGGCGTTAGAGCCTAAGACACCGTATGTTGCGGGTATTACCCATCGTTTAATAGTTCCGTCGTCACCGCAGGTACAAATTTCAGGCTCAGATGGACTTCCCCCTCCTGTGAAGATTACAGACCGAACGACGTCTAGATGGCCACGCAATGCGAATCGGACTTTAAAGTTGGTCGTATCCGCCTTGGAGGTGGGTGATCCTAAGCGCTCCCGGGCGTCCGAGTTTCCATCACTGCGTCTTCTGCCGCCTGAACTCCGTCGCCGGGACCCGCGTCCTCGAGTTGGGGATTTTGGAGGGATGAAATTCGCACTGGGGAAGGCATCTGTGTCCGGACGGCGAGTAGCTAGGGCTGGGGTGGGTTCGTTTAAAGGCGGTTCGTCGAAATTCCAACCTTCAGCCTCATCCACAATAATGTCATTGGTTGTAGGTGGTTTTCCAAAATCTTCCTTTGATGAAAAGGCGTTTGGGGATTGGTTTTCTCCTTGAGCGAGCTCGTCTGATAATTTAGAAGTGAATTCGTAGGCGGCATCTGCATCTGGTGATTCATTTGCCCGCTGTCGATCTAGGGGCCTCCTTTCAAGGAATTCTCCTGGAGTAGATCCCTGGCCGTTGTTCTCATTATACGTCGACATTGAGAGTCGAGGGATTTCTGTCTCTCGAACCATACTAACGTGGTTCAATTGCGGTTGGGATTGGGCCTGCTGCTGCTGTTTTTGTTGCTGCTGCTGCTGCTGTATAAGGAGTGACTGTTGCCCAGCCTGATGCTGTTGTTGACGCTGCTGTTGTCGTTCCTGAAGGTAGCCGCCTCCCTCCTGGGACTGTCGTTGCAGCTGGTGCTGCTGATATTCGTGATTCATTAATTCTTGCTCGTTCATTTCAGGCGGAGGATGCGACCCAGGAATGACATGATAGGTAACTTCCTGCGTGCATTTCCCGAGGTAAAGGCGTGATTTGTCGCGCTCATTCTCATGTTGGGCGTCTGCACTGTTCGAATCTTGATCGTCGACACGGTTATCCAGCCCGGGGACAGGCTTCGGTTGTGCTAGTTGGAAAACACGTATTAGAACAACGCAAAGCAAAGTGAGAGACCACAATGAAGCTTCATACTCTTCTCTAGGTCCTTAAGGCTCTTCTTGGCCACCTCCTTGGGGTCTACGCCGGGCTCGGCCTTCTCCCCTTCGGCCAGCTTGCTGGATTTCTCCCTCTCCTTCTTCAACGCGATTTCGAGGATCCGCACATGTTTCCCAAGAGACTCATGCATCCGCTTGCTCGTTCTAGCATCGCCTTCTAGCCTCCCAATCCTGGATTTCATCTCTGCGCGCTCGATCTCCCACGCATTGCGGTCACGTTCGTGTCGATGCCATTCAGACTGGAGGAAGCGCATGACACCTACAAAGCAATGGTATTAGTAATTTTTAAGACAGAACACAGCATTTGGCCTGTAATAGTCTCCAAGGAGTTACGAGAGAGCGTCTGAAAGAGCATCAAACCAACCCTGTAGCGTGTATTCGGTGCCCTGAGGCTGTCCTCCGCCGCTGCTCCCGTCCACACTCCCTCCACCCATTCCACCATTTCCGGCCATAGCAGTCTGGGGCTGCCAGGCCATCAATCACCAGGAAACGACGAGCTTAACGGCAAAACGAGTGGTCGAAACCACCGAATAAACAGATTCTATATCGCGAGGCACGCTTGGCGGTTAAGGTGTCGAACGGAGGAGCAGGGTTTGTCGTGGGAGAAAAGGAGGGAAAAACAGGTCCAAGGATCGTTAACGATAGACGGAGACTCGACGACAGAGGCAGCAGGCGAACGCAAGTCCTAGACGGCGCTGGGTGGTGCTTCGGTCGCGAAGGTGAGTGGACCTCGAAAAAAAGGATCGCTGCTTGTTGTTCGAAGCTCCCTCTAGCCTGCCAAGCCGCGGCCGGGCATGAATACGATTATCTACAACGCGCGACAACAATAGAACACGGACACTACGAGTTTAGAAGACCAGCTCCTCGACCTCCATGCCGCAGTCGACGCAGGTCTTGACGCCCATGCCCGTCTCGGGGTTGTCGACCGGCCGCCCCCACTGATGGACGTGGCGCTTTCGGCCCCCAAGGGTGTCGCCGAAGGAGCCACCGCCCCCTTCTCGGTTGCGGCGGTAGGCCTCGAACTGGGTGCGCTTCTTGAGCTCCTTCAGCTTGTTCTGGAACTGCGTTTCCTTCCGTCGCTTCTTGTCGGCTTCTCGACGCTCGAACTCGGCGTCGAGGCCCTCGGGAGAACCCCATTTCTTCGCGGAGAACGCATACTCTTCGACCTGGCACCGGAGGAAGAGCATCATGCTGTTCCACGTTGACTTGTGCGGGTTGGGGCGCTCGATGTGAGGCAGTAGTTCTGTATCCTTGAGCTCGGCTGTTTCATCGACTCAGTAGATGCCTGATAGTAGGAAGAAACGCAGACTCACGATCGGTAAGGAGGTAGTCCTCCTTCGCTTCGGTTTTGGTAAGCAAGCTGTATTTCTCCGGGAACTTGTCTTTGCAGGGAGTGCATATCGAGCATTTGAAGACTTCATCCCATTTCCAGTCAATGTCCAGGGTGCCGCATTCCCGGCACTTCTTCTGCTCCCCCGAAGGCGTCAACTTGACACCAGGCGCAAAGGGGCCGTAGGGATCTTTCCGGGCAGCCTGCAGATGCTGATGCCGCTCCCATTCCCTCTGCGTCATATGGGCCGGTTTCCCGTCCTGGTCCTTGGAGTGCAGGGCCTTGTTGTGAGGGTCGTCTTCGGCAGTCAAGAACCCTCCCTTGGTGTCCGTCATCTTGCTGAAATCATACTCTACGTATTTGGCAAAGGCCCGCACCGGCCGTATGGTATCCAGCGGCCGTCCAGCTTGCGCTGACGCGTCATTTCGTCCATCTCGCAGGTTGGCCGGTGTTTTGGTCGGCGAGAGCACTGATGAGATGGGCCTCTTCTGGCCGGCTACAACGGCGCCGCCACTGAGAGGGCCTTTCCCCCTTCGAGCGTCCTCCTCTCGTTGTTCACGGAGTGCCTTGGCTTTCAGGCGGTTGAGTTCCTGGAGAACGCCTTTAGCTACACGATCTTCCCGGGACGAAGCCTTGACGGGATAGTTATCATTTCATGGACTGCATACTATTCGCTGCACTTGCTCTGGAGTAAGTGGCTTCTTCTCAGGAGCAGCAGCCGTTTTTGACGGCGTCTTGGGAAGTGCAGGATCCATATCTTGTTCTCGTCCTTCGTACTTTTATCCAGGACCTTCTCTCTTATCTTGTCTCGTCCGGTTTGTCTCGACGCTGTCGCCTTCGACCATCGCGAAGTCATCGCGAAATATTTAAATGGAAACTGACTAAGCCGTAATTTCACCGTATGTACCGGCCCTTCACGCCTTGAAGGTCTGTAATCAGCTGTAAGAACGTGACTTGAGCCGCAATCGTGTAACTTTCAGGCTGTTTTGTCTCGATTGCCAACAGGCCGCGAGGAAGAGAAGAAGAAAGCAGACGAAGTCGAGCTTCAGACATCCGAATGCCGAGTCGCCCAGGCTCGATGAATGACAGCGTCGATGAAGGCCCCAGTTCCATGAGCCCCGGGAGCGCACGGTCTGTCGAATCCAGTCAACCGTTCCCTCCCCTCGGCCCTGACGCCGAATTGATCAACTACTCCGCTGAGGAAGATACCATATCGCGTCCTGAGGACGACAGGGCAACCGCTGAAGGGATAGAGAAGAAAGACAGATTTGGCAATGACGAGATAGACGAGAAACGAGGAGAAGACGAGGACGAGGACGACGAGGAGGAAGACGGAGAGAAGGAAGAAAGCAAAGGCGGCGCGGAAGAGGCAGAGTTCCTCTCGCAGTACTCTCCCATAGCGTCTGAATCGGAGGAAGAAAGCTCCCAGGAGGAGGACAACTTTGCCATTGACCGACCGTTCCTACGGTCATCAGCGTCGCTCCCGCATGCCTTTGCGCCGCCGTTCTACAATCGACCACCGACTCCCCTTCCACCATCGCCATCGTTGACCTCCCTACTACGCCCGTCCTTCTCCGCAACCACATCCCGCCCTACGACGCCTGACAGCTCGGATGTGGAAACGCCTAACGATACCGAAGCCGCGGTGGCTAAATCTGCCCGTAATGCAACAACGGTGCCTCGAGCCAGTCCGAAGGTGCCCACTTACGAATACTACGGCTTTGTTCTGTATCTGGCTTCTTCCCTTGCGTTCTGTAGGTAAATGCAAACCACCAAGATCGGAGTATACCGCTAACCCTATCAAGTGATGTACATGCTTTGGTCGTTTCTACCATCCCCTTTCCTTCACCAGCTAGGCATATACTATTACCCTAACCGATGGTGGTCGCTGGCCATCCCTTCATTTCTTGTCATGACGCTAATATACATATACGTTGCCCTGGCGGCGTACAATACCGGCTATCTCACGCTGCCGATGGAAAGTATTGAGAATCTGGTTGACGATGCTGCGAACATCGCAGTGATTGATAGCAAAGGTCGACGTCGGCCTGGAGGATCGGGGAAAATGAATCCCGACGCGGCAACGGCTCAGATCATGGGGTCTCAGAAGAGGATACCGTGGGATCGGGTCTGGAACGAGGGGACAGATGCCGTGATGGATATCCCTATCGGCGGGGTGTGCGAGGTGCTCTATGGCGGTGACGATATTAACGATACTCGGCAGTATTGACGACGTGATAACAGATATACAGCTGTCACACACCATTCACGTCAGCCGGTGGACTGGTCCATAGCCATGCATTTGGCAGGGTATCACAGACCCAGCAGAGCGTTTCACATAAGCTGCTTGATAACTCTACTATTACACGCAGATTAGACAGTAGGTCGACATCAAGACAGACACAGCATGCTCATGTAGGTAAATAGCGTCAGTTTTTTATCGATATATACATGATACCGCTCCTCGAACATAGCAACCAATCCTTCCTCCGTTCCCACGCCTCCCTTCCGATGGCCCCTTAAGAGAAGGCAGCGATGGCTTTGGTGAATGCATCAGCGATAGCAGAGTTGATCAATGGAGCTAGCTTGGCAAATTGAGCGTTGAGCTTGAGGACGGTCTCATCTCCCAGCTTAGCAGAGAGGTCCTTCTGCTTGGTCAGGTTGATCTTCACCAGCCAGTCGAGGGGAATGAAGCCGAAAAGAATGCCCTTCTTGAAGACAGGCTCCTTGCTAACGAGAGACGCAAGCACGGTATCAATTTTGGGCTTTAGTTGCACAAAGGCGACGGCGACGGCCTGGGATTCCTGGTCGTTGAACTTGTTGGAGTCCTGCACGGTCTTGATGGCTTGCTTGAGGCCGTCCGTGAGCTTGCTGGTCTTCGTCTGGATCTTCAGGGGAGCAATGAGGCCGCCGTTGTAGGCCTGGACAGCGGAGTTGAGGTCGTCAATCTGAGCGGAGATGGCACTGACGCTGGTGACGACTGCGGCGCCGTCTCGTCGAGCGAGGGGAGAGGCTACGACGGAGGTTGCCAAAGCAGCCACGACGGCTGAGAAGATGGAGGAGAGCTTCATGGTGAGGGCGAGAGGGATCTGCTCGTCGAAGGGCTGATGTAGTATATATATAGTGTGTTTATATACAGTTGGACTGGTGCTGCGATCAACATATCACTGCGGGCACTCTGGGGGCACCGGGCCCCCTTTTAAGCACAATAGGCGGGCTCGTTTCCCCCGCAAAATGCAACCACAACTTGGACCCTTAGCGTGCCGACCCCCTGGAGAGTCTGGGGAAATTGCCATTGAGGAGCAGCATTATCATGTGCGCGGGCATGGAAGGCCTGGAGAGATGGACAGAGTTGGCCCGTATAGCTTGTCGAACGGACCGGCGGGCCCCTGTCTTAACTGAACGCCGAAGCTAAGGGAGCCAGCCCTCGGTACACATGTGAAATGGCAGAGTGCGCTGGTCAAACCGCAACATAGCGCTTTTCCTTCGAAAGAGAGTCGACGAGGACAAGAGCCGACGGAATGCTAGATGTCATGGGTATGGGATGAGAGTCCTTGAAGTTGAAGTCCAGTGGTTGAACCAGCAGCTCTCGCTGGACGACGCAGACACGACGTTTCCATCATGACAAAAAGGATGTCAACAATTACTTAGGATATCAACGAGGATAGACAGATTCAGCACTCGATTATTGTCGATAGAGAGTCATAGGAGGCCCGCAGAGAGTCCTCCATGGTCGTTCTCTCACATACTCGCATCCTCGATTGAGGTCGCAGATCAAACCACGAAAAGGCACGCTGGCGTCTCGGGTTATCTTCGTCGTCACTCGGACGCTAGACAGGGATCCTCATCCTTCGTGCTCCTCCAGGGTCTTTTCTGCTTCTCCCTGCTGGTCTCTTTGATGCAGCCTCAGACTCGCCCGGCCAATCACCGCGAGGCAGCGTCCCTTTTGGGAAGTATGCGGCGGCTCTTAAGCGCAGCCTCCCCGATGTCTTTTCGCCTTCGACATGCCGTTCTTCCTGCTGCCCACGGTATGGTTAAGGAGCAAAGGCGGATATATAAACAGCAATGAAGGACCGCATCTTGTGTGATTGTCTCTGTCAGACATCATTTCACAGCTGCATACATTCATGCACCGAAGAAGATTCCCCATCATGAAGTCACCACTCCCAAGGCTGTCCTTCTCCCTTTCGACTACCACAGCCTCTATACCCCCATCTCTGGCTTCTTTTCCAGATAAGACCGTCTCGCTCCGCGACGGCCGGCTGCTGGGATATGCTGAATATGGCCTTCCCACCGGCTACCCGCTTCTCTACTTCCACGGATGGCCATCATCACGGCTGGAGGGCTTCGCAGTCGACACTGTTGCCCGCCGCCATAACCTGCGCATCATCGCTCCCGACCGGCCTGGCTTCGGCATATCCACCTTCCAGCCTAACCGCCGCATCACGGACTGGCCCAACGACATCCAGGACCTTACCCGTCACCTCAACATATCCAGATTTGCCATCCTCGGCGGCTCCGGCGGCGGGCCATACGCAGTCGCGTGCGCTCATTTCTTACCCCATTCATCGCTTTCTGCCGTCGGTGTCCTCGCCGGCGCAGGGCCGTGGACAGCAGGCACCCAGGACGTGCATCTCGTGTCTAGGATGATGGGCGTGGCAGCGAATAACTGCCCTTGGTTGTTCGCGGGCTTCACGAACATGCTGGTCGGTTCTCTTAGATGGATCTCTACTTCAAGCTACGTTACCAAATGGCTGGACAACTGGATCGAGAGTAATCGGAAAGAAGACGACAAGACGCCGACACAGGAGAGCAGAGAGTACCTGCTGCAATTGGCCTTTGAAGGGTTTGCGCAGGGAGCAACGGGGTTTGTGCATGAGGCCCAGCTGCTGTCGAAGGATTGGGGGTTCAAGTTTGAGGATGTCACGTATGAGAAGATTCGCATCTGGCATGGGACGAATGATGCAAACTCTCCGATACGGCTGACGCGCTATATGGCGGAGAGACTGCCCCATTGTGAGCTCCAAGAGTGGGACGATACTCACTATACCATTGGCGAGCGGTTGGAGGAAGTCATCAAAGAGCTCGTGTCTGGAGACGCAGATCGCGAAAATACCAACATGATCCCATAAGATCACCTCTTGATGTATTTTTGACTACGACTTCGTCAAGAAAATCTATCATTGATTTCATATTTTTGGTCTCATTACTACCGTCAACTGAAAGTGGACTCAAAAATTTCTTGATAACGATTTAGAATATAACGTCTGTAGATATAAACATCTAATGAACCCGGATAATGTGATATGAGAGGGGAAAGCACAAGGACCATATGGAACAACAACCACTATTATAATAAACAATTTACGCCTTGAAGTTCGCGAGCGAGCAAAAGGTCACCAAGATATTTTTTTGTTCAGACATACTGGAGAATGTAGTGATATGACAACGAGATATAAGAATAATGATAAAGGCCGGTAGCTCTGAAACTATGGGAAGGGAATATCATCGGTAGGGAAGGGGAAAAAGGAAAGACGCACCAAGGATTCGTTCAGATCATGATTAAAAAGGGACAAATTCGCTAAATAGTCTTACTTCAAAGACAGAACGCCATAGAGGAGAAGATTGATCGGTAAATTCAATGAAGGCTTCGCGCACCAATAGGATAGGTTTTGAAAAAAAAGAAAGGAAGGGTGTAGTGTAGTGTAGTGTAATGTAGTGTAGGTGAGGGTGAGATCATGTATGATGTATGATATATGGTGTAAACGATGTGATGATGTGTATATGTATAATCTCCCTGAGTCTTAGCATTTGAAAATCTTAACAACGGTGACGACCTTCTCACGGCAAACGGGACAGATCTCAACTTGATTAGCGCATGCGTTGCAGGCACAGACGTGACCACAGGTGTAGAAAAGCGAGTCTTGCTCTTCGAGATAACAGATTTGGCAAAGGGACAGCTGTTCATCGGCTACTTCCCAGTAACTGATGCCCTTGCCGTGGCGTTTGCCGTTGCGGAAACCGCCGATATATTTGTTTCCGGTCTTACCCTCGAGCCAGGTCCCTTGGCCGTGGGGTTGATCTTCGTACCAGTCACCGGTATAAGTGTCGCCAGAGCTGTACTCCATGGTGCCCGTGCCCTGGCGGCGGCCTTGGATGAAACCGCCGGTATATGTATCACTGGTTTCGGAGATGTGGGTTCCTTTACCGTGAGAGAACCCCTTCACGAGGTCGCCGGAATAGTATTCACCGTTCAGCATTGCTTCAACGGTGACTTTACCGGTGAATGCTTTAATTGGGTCTTTTCGATGGAGTGCCCATTGGTATTCCAGTAAACGATCAGGAGAAATGAAGCATCCCGCTTCCGTAAGCTCATTTTGTCTGTGAGGATTGTTAACAAGGTGACATCCGAAGGAGAAGAAGATTCCTTCGTTGCGGGCTACTTACCTGCGCTTTGGGATGGTTTTTCCAATGATAATGCATCCAACTTCGTTCATCAAATCCCTGAACATATGGGTATTCGAGACTGCGTACATAGAAGCCACCGCTTTACGGCGAGACCAAAAATTGTAACCCTGCTCCTCGGTAAGTTTCAACCTTTCACGGATCCCTTCGCGTACAAGATGATTCGAGACCATTATGTAGGCTCCGATCGTCTTGATCGTCTGCTTTTCGGCATCAAATTCCTGAACGAAGCATAAAACTTGGTCTGGGAGTTCAACGGGGGCAACGGCTCCAGTAGTAGTTGCTCTGCGGCGGGGCTGTTCTTGTTCTCCCTGGTGATCGGGCTGGTCCGTCTCGCCATTCAAAGTAGCGACAGGGGCAACATTGTTTGATTCCACAATTGGAGAGCCTTCCATCGGCGAGTCCTCGGAACCAGATTGTTCCTGGTTCTCTCGTTCGGTTTCCATTTCGGTTTCTTGGGCACGAATTAGTACTCCCCCTGCACCGGTCGTAACATCGTCCATTGGCGGCGGTGGAGGTGGAGGTGGCGGGGCACGGTTTGTTTCTTGATAGGTTTCACTTGTGTCCATCTCGTGCGTATTATCTAGGAGAGCGAGATCATGGGCGATTATGGATGCGATCATAGCTTCGTTGGCCGCTTCGTCCTCGAGGTTGACGTTGGGAGCAGGTAAATGTTCAACACCATTCGTCTCCTGGTGATCGACGGTTTCAACATCATCGGTCATTTCCCGCTCAACCACCTCAGGAGCAGGGTTCTCTGAGATCTGTATCAGGTCTTCTTGATTTTGAGACGCCGTGTTCTCCGCGACTTCGGGTGAAGCATCATCCATTTCCACGTCCTCATCCTGAGTAGAATTCTGAACCTGCTCGTCCGTCTGGGGTTGTCCCTCAGTTTGACCTTGGGATTCCTGAACGTCGATGTTCATGTCGTCCATATTTTCAGGTTCTGGGGGCGCAGGAACAATATCAGGGATAGAAAAACGAATAAGATCATCTAAGGCTGATGTTAGCTGTCGATATATAACACCGAGGAGCGCGACATCAGCAACTTACCACCCTTGAGAATCTGTACCCAAACACGGAGGGTACCCCATCCATAGCCCAATACCTGCGAATGTAGGGACTGCAATGGCATCATGCTAAAGCTAAACGGGCGAGTTTCGTGCGGCACGCCGACAGTCCATAGACGAACTTGTTCGTTGGTTATGGGCGCCTCCTCTGTCGAGATATGTTCGACAAGCTTGGCTCTCAGTTCCATGACGGTTGTTTTCATAGGGACGTCCAAGGTCACGGTACTCTTGTCATTTAGCAAAGGTTGGACAAGATCGTATGCGTCTGCGGGATTTCTTGTCGATTCGGATACTCCGTTCAGACCATAGAAGTGAACCTGGACACACTTTTCGGGACAAAACTTCGGAACATCTTGTGAAGCACGTTCAATATAACGAGACCATCCTTGAGGGGCAGTCCATGGCTCGAGTTTAGGGCTTAAGAACTCGGCTTGGACGTCATTGCGGATATATATGAATGCCACTGCGACTTCAAGGTCGTTTTGCCCTACAGGATCTGGTCCTGCAGCCTCAGAGCCTTCGGAGCCCTCAAAGCCCTCCGTGGCCGTCTTATTGGTCAAACACTCAATTCGGAAAGGGTTTTCTCCCTTAAAGGCAAGCCAGTGGGTGTTGGGCCCGCCAGGACGTACGACAGGATAATACCAGCGAGAATTGCGCTGTCCCTTGTGCACAATGAAGCTGAACAGGGTATACTTGCCGGAGACACGAGAATCGACGTAATCGGACAGATCAAGTTCCTCGTTGCGGCGAACGCGATTAGTTAGGAACTTCCACTGGCGACTTTTCTTATCGAACCTCTGACGGTTGAGTTCAATATGAAGAACGGGAGGAAGAGACCATCTGCCCGGTTGGGTTTTAAGATACTCGGTAACACCGGATTGGATGCTCTCCGCGCTTTCAGAAGTGATGCGGATGTGGCTGTTGTAGCTGCGAGGAAGCAGATTCAATTGCTCATCCGACATCTCCGATTCGTCGTGTGGACTATCGAACAGATAGGCCAGCTTCTCTACAGCGTCCGTGCCGGCAAGCTCGATCTCCATGCTGCGTCTTAGTCGTTCCCAGAACTTAATAACGTCTCCTGAGTCCTCGAGCATGTAACGTAATGATCTCCGGACGGTTTCGGTCCAGACGGTAACATCTTTCTCCGCAGTCATCTGATGTACGACGTACTGTAGCGCCTCGCAGACTGGTCGTGGGATCGCGGCTGCGTCGCTGATATGTCGCATTGCATCAACGCTCTTCACGAGGTCCCTGAAAGGCGAGAGGAGCAGCCATGGAACCAAGCCGGCGGTATGCTCACAGTAGCTCACGGAGGTGTCGCCCATGGGCTTCAGACCGACGAGAGAACGGGAGTCCCAGACGGGTTCGGTCTCACTGGAGTGCCACCATAGCGACCGAGTGGGGTCTTCGAAAAGCCGGATGTAGGCATCGAAGCACAGGGTGTCGTTGCGGAGAAGGGCCTGACGCTGGCCATGTTGGCGGAGATGGATGGTGTTCCAGGGACCGGGACCGTGGAAGTGAGTCCATCCCCAATCGAAGTTGTGGGAGTTGAACTGGTGGCAGGACGACTGAGTCCAGGCCGTGCGCGGCTCCTGGGGATTGTAGAGCACCACGCCAATCTGCGCAGACACGCGGAAGTCTGGCTTGGATTTGGGACGCTTCTCGGAGGACTCTGGCTCTGCTTTGTTCTCGTTGGAGGCGTCGGGAAGCTCCTCTTGATCCGCTTCCTGGTCTCTTTGACGAGTTTTGTCTTGGCCTTTTTCAGTGGAGTCCGATGGAGTAGGTTTCGGCGGAACGACGGTTGCCGGGAATTTAATTTCCTGCACGGGAGTCAAATCGCTGGGGTCGGCGTCGAAGGGGCCTTTGACGACCTTGAACTCGGTCTCGAGCACGACCTTGTCCTGTTCGGGCGGGGTAGTCGAGCACTCGAGATACACGCTCAGAGAACCGACGCTGTTTCCGCGGGGGAAGAACTTGATAGTCCAGTAGTATCCGCCAATGTACGCGGGCGGCGAACGGAGGATAGTAGCTCTGTTGGGCTTGTCTTTGGTGCCTCGGATTCCGGTGATCTTCCACGTTATGCGAGCTTTCTCGGTGGGCTTGTATTCAGGATCGTCCAGCTCGTGGTAGAAGGCCTTTTCGATATAGTCGTCTTGTAGGTGTGACGTCAGCAGTGGGCACATAGATATAGACCTTAAAAAAGAAAAGGAGAATCACTCACATTCGAGGGCACTGTGGTCGGCATCACCGCTTTCGATTTCCTTGAGCTCGTCGCCCTCGGCCATGGAGGTGTCCTCCTTGTACTCAGCCCAATAAGCGTGCTCTTCATTCTCATCCTCTTCATCTCCGTAGTCGTCACCGGTCCGCTCGGTCGACTCGCTGGAATCGGTCGATCCATCAGAAGCGGTGGACGGAGACGACTCATCAGGCGATCCCTCGCCGTCCCGATGCCGGGCTCGCTGGCTGTTTCGTGTCTGGGATTCAGCAGTAGTAGACTCTGTTGGTGTGCCTGCAGGCTGAGGCTGTGAGTTGTCTTGTTCTGCGGTCGACTCACCGCCATTGGCGGCGGTGCCTCTGGCAGTAGGATCATCGGTCTCCATGAGGTCAGGTTCTCCGTTAAGGACGACGCCTTCTGGTTCCTGGTAGGTGAGCACGGGAAGAGGCTCTACGACGGTCTCAGCAGACTGAGAGCCATCGGTTTGTTCTGTAGTCTGGCTGGGTACAGAGGGCGATGGAACCTCTGCTACCGCGGGTCGATCTGGAGCCGATGACTCTGTCTCTGTAGTGGTGTCTGACATGAGTGCAGACTGGGCAGGAGGAGGAGAAGCCGCCTGAGAGGCCAAAGCATCCTGCAGTGACGGCTCTCTTTGCTCCTGTTCCTGTTCTGAGAGTGGTTCTGGGGACTGATGATGAGGAGGAGGATGAGGAGCAGCAGGAGGAGAAGGAGGAGAGACGTAGGAAGAGGGTTGACGGTCCAGAGCAGCCGGTTGAGACTCCACGGCAACCTCCATTTGCTCTTGTGAGCTCCGGCAGGCAACGAGGAGACTACAGGGTGATGCAGAGTCTGCGTGGGAGAGACTGCTGGATGTGTCGAGGCTAGACGGGACCGAGTGCAGACAGCAGCGGACAGGCGTAGGGCCGGTCTCAGGACGACAGCTGCTCTTTATGAGACAGCGGCGGCCTAGCACATCTACAGACCAGCACTGCGTCCGGCTAGAGAGAACGGAGGACGTCAGCAGCTGTGGCAGCCTGGGGACGGAGATGCTGGGACTCACCGTAGCTAGACAGCAGCACACACGATCAGCGGCAGACAGCTAGAGCAGGAGTCGTCTCTACGCAGCAGACAGGACGGGATGTGTTTGATGTAGTTACGAATGAAGAGGACGACGGTGACGGAGGAGGAGGAGAGGAGTGCAGACGGTGAGGACGGAGCATGCTCTCTTTCGCTCTGCTTCTCTCTTTCACCGTTGCAGCTCGCTAGCCCCAAAGAGGGTTTTACCCGCCCTGCGCCCACGGCCCAACCAGACCGCAGCGAGACGCCGCCCGGCCAGCGCAGCGCCAGGACAAGGCAAGGCAAGGCAACCGTCGAGCGAGCTGCCGCCCTCCAGAGCCCCGGGAGGGCTGCTGCCTGGCCGCTGCTGGCTGGAGACAGCTCAGCGGGCCCGCACAGCCCGTCCTGCTACCTACGGAGTCACCGCGGAGTCATCTACAAGTCATCGGCCCTTCTTCAGAGTCATCTCAGCGAGGAGATCGCAGACGTCCTGAGACCAGAGCCGGGGAAGCAGACCCAAGGGTGGGACCGGTCCACCGCGTCCCCAGCATCGACCCAGGGTCTACGAAGTCTATAGTTCCTCACGCAGTCCAGACGACTGCTGCCTAGCGACGGCGAGAAGGATGTCATGATCTGTGATCCGCGCAGCGCTTCGAGCAGTCGATCTATCCACCGGGATGGGCCGGCGTGCTGTACGGCGGCGATCAAAAAAGGACTCTCCGACAAGTCGCCGTTCTGGTTCGCACGAACGAGAACATGACTTCGTTTATGCATGACGGGGCGACATCCGCGAGCTGATTCGCCGGCCGAGCTGGACAGGGGATCTCGCGATGAGTCAACGAGGACTGGCTTCAGCCTCACGCCTGGTCAGGGCCAGCCTCATGTTTCGATCTACGAGAGGGAGGGGAAGACTTCAACAAAGGATGGAAAATGTGATTCCCAACTGCCATGTACGACGGCCCGGCGTGCGCTGGCACGGCGTCATTGGTGCAGCACCGTGGACTCAGCCACAGCTGTCTGATATGTATGGACACTTGCCCGGCAGGCTGCATTGTGCTTCAATGCGTGGTACCCGCGACCCTCATCGTCTTCTGCTGCCATCGACTGACGGGTTCCACAAGAGGTAAAAGCTACGTACTTCCAATATAGCTAGCGAGATATAGTAAAAGCTTGCACATGCGGCTCAGCCCAGCCCAGCCGGCTCAACTCTGCTGCTTTCGC
This sequence comes from Onygena corvina, assembly GCA_000812245.1. Classification (NCBI taxonomy): domain Eukaryota; kingdom Fungi; phylum Ascomycota; class Eurotiomycetes; order Onygenales; family Onygenaceae; genus Onygena; species Onygena corvina. The sequence continues at coordinate 22,603 of JWPT01000014.1, read as the reverse complement.
GCAAACGTAGCCGCGACTATCAGCGGAAACACCACCGTCGCCTCGGCATACACCTTGACGCTGTCTGCCCCGGCCTTGATCTTACCCCAGCTGACAGCCTCGTCCGGCCGGGCCCCTGCATCGCTACCGTCGAATTCCTGCCCCGTGTTGATGTAGACCGCGCTCTCGGCGCCGTTCCGCATCAGACACGCATTCGCGATGTGGTGCTTGACCACCCCGCCCCCGAGGACGATCATGCCCGCTCGCCTGGCGCGGACGCTCAGCGTGTTGATGGCACGCACGTCCTCCACGATGTCCACGCGCAGCTGCGCCGGCGACGACCGGAAGGTGTGGAAATACATCATGTCGCCGAGACTGCCGTCCGTCAGGGCCGGGCAGAAGACCGGGATCGAGTTCTTCCAGGCCCAGTAGTAGATCGACGAGGGGTCGTTGATCTCCTTGCCCAGACGCGCGATGATCTTGCTGGGCGTCCAGTGCAGGGGGCTCTCCGGATCTGTCTTCTTGGACTCTTCCTGCTCGGCCAGGAGGGTGTCGAGGATAGGCACCACCCAGTCTTCGAAGGCGCAGTAGTTGCTGTTGGGGACGATGAGGTTGCCGATCCGGTTGAGGCCCCTGGAGCGTAGTCCGGCGCCGGGAGAGGAGAACTGGCCGAGGTAGGTGGGCGCGAGACACTTGATGAAGTCTTCCTCGACGCCGCCGGCCGTGGTGACGATGGCGGAGACGTGCCTGTGCTGGACGAGGTACCGGATCGTCTCGCGCAGGCCGGAGGAGACGAGATTGGAGGTGTACCCGAGAAAGATCGTGGTCTTGTCACCCGTCTCTGGGTCACGCCAGGTTCTCTGCGATGGTGATCGTTAGTTATTTGATATGGGGGGGGTTATCTGGTGGGGGTGCGTGCCATGTCGTTGATGATGCGGGTGGCCTCGCCCACGGCGCTGGCCTGGAACCCCATCGTGGCCATGTTCTCTACCAGCTCCGCCGCGGTGATGTCTCGCCCGGCGTACTGCTCGAAATCGAGGCCCCTGACCTGCTTTGCATCTTCGGGGATGGCCTCCGATGGCACCAAGACGGCGGCTTTTGCACCCTCTGGCGCGCGTTCTTCGAGAGCCATGTGGACGAGAGCCGCTATCTCATCGTCCTAGTCACACCGCCTTATCCTCCTCTTCCTGTAGTTCTTCTCCGTCGACGTCTTCCTCACTTCCTGTTCCTTACTCTTCCCGTTCTTCGCTTCTTTGCCTCTCCTGGTTGCCCGGGCCGATAATTTTAGCACGTGACACTAGTAACGGGGGCCACTTCACCGAAGCCCTTGTTTGCCACAGTGATTGACATCATGGTGAAGAGTCATCTATCTTTCTTCCTTTTTCAACCAACCCATTTAATTCATCTCCCACACTTTCTATTATTCCCCACGACCAACTCCGTCGCTCCCAATTTATCAACCACAAACTCCCATATCTCCCACAAGCTCGAGTCTTATACAAGCGAGTTTCAAGCTCCAACGTCGAATCCCAACCTCCCAGAACGACTCACACCTACCCTGAACAATGTCCACCACAACACGTCTTTCGTCGCCGAAGGTCACGAGCGTGCCATCTTCCCCGAGCAAGAAGGCTAAAGTCGCAAATTCATCTCCTATACCCCCACCTAAAAGGGATATGACGTTTTTTAAAGGCATGGATTATCGGACTATGACTGCCCACCTCCACGCCATGAGTGCGGAAGAGCTGGCGGCTCTTGCTGAAGAGGCCAGCTTCAATGGTAGGCTATCTTATTGGCTTCTATTTTATTAATAACCTAACTAACGTATTTTATAAGATTTTTCAGACTCGATTCCCTATGATAACCAAGAGGATATCGCCTATGAGCAACAACTCTCGTTTTCATCACCCAATAATAAAGTCTCTCCCAGGGAACAGAAGTTATAGGACACTATGTGTTTTGCTACTGCTCCTGTTTCTATGGGCTATTTTCTCCTGCCTGTCATATGTTTGTCAACATAGAGATAGAAGGGTTTATATACCAGAACAACGAAACCCACCGTGCAGCATTAAGCCCTAGTGGTCTTATTGTCGATTCTTCAGCAAGGGCCCTTCTTTCAGGAGACGAGGGTAAAGAGTTAAGAGGCTATAAGGGAACATGGAAGTTCATCAAGGACCCATGTCTGGTCCTAAGCTTCAAGGTAAGCCCAATCTTTCATTTTATTCATCAGTCTTTATCAACTAATATGGCTCAGTCATCCAGAGATACTGTCTTCAAAGACTTCATTCCGTCGCAAAACGAGACAGACGCTATCAAGAAGTGTCTGCTGCAGCTCTCGCACCGGAAGCAATTCGTCTGCTTATTCCGGTACATATTCTCTTATAAATACTATAAAATCAATTTACTGACATATATACAATATTTATAGGACTGTCAAATCCGGAGCTCTGAAATTCAATGGCAAGATTGAATGGGACGTCGTCGCCCGTAAGGTTACCTGGAGCACGGCACGTGCAAATGGGTACAAAGAATCATGTGCAATCTTCAATGGAGAGGGCAGTTCGGAAACCCTCTCGCGTTGTGTCGTATCTCTCCAATTGTTCGGTGAGACAGGGGGAAGGTCGGACCAATACTCCCGAGTCCGGGTGGTCCTCGACCGTACTTGGAAACTTCCATAGAAGTCTTTGGCTTCCTAGAATATCATGAAAGCACAAAGTAGTCAGTGCCTGTTTTGAGAGGATATGCGAGTTAATTTTATCATTGATTTATGCTATTTTCCCCAGGCTTTCGCCTTCTGAATAACAAGTTGACTCTCATTGCTCTCTTAGCTCTTGAACCTTACCTGCTTTGAGTTAGCCTTCCCGTAATCTGCACTTCACTCTCTACTTGTAAATCTGGTCGCTCTTTGTGTGGTATTTTCTATGAGATATCTGTCTGATTCTACTGTTACCTACAGCTGAGGACAAAAAGCATGGTATATAATTGCATAAGTGAAGTCTCCGTCCAGTCACATCCTAGTCATCCACAGTCTGAGGGCAGCGGTATCCTATCAGAGCAGCTGGAGGGCAAGACAGGAATGACCAGCGAGGGCCGGGAGCGGGCGCAGCGAATGGGCGAGCACAGAGGGGTCGACGATGGGTTTCAAGGCCCTTGTGATACACCAGCGAACAGGGCCGCGCGCGAGAGCTGACTTGCTCGAGAACATGCGGACATCCCTGCAGTTCTCGAAATGGGCGGCCAATCAGCGCGCCAGGGGAGAGAGGCGACTCCTGAGTTGCCAGCGCTAGGCCGGGCCCACAGCGACGGGAATGTGAATTGCAACAGGTCCTGCACCTTGGCGAGGGTGACGGCGAGGGGAGCGTTTTCCCGGGCTGCGACGAGACGAGACGAGCCACGAACCGAGCGCAGCGTGCATGGCCCGGGCTGTGATTCGCCGTCCGCGGGCCTCTTAGTCTTCGCTAGTTGGACCTAGTTGGACGGGGTCGACGTCGATGCGAGTTGGCTGGCAGATCCCCGGCTGGAGGGCTCTGCCACGTGACCCCGCCCACGGCTGCGGGCGCGCGCGAAGTTGCGGCCGTTCTCAAGTAGCTCGACAAAAGGCCCGCTAATTTTATGCTTCAGCATTCCTCGAATTTTCCCATCACAACCACCGACCTGCATCTTCTACACTGCTCGAACAGTGCACCTATCTTGGTCCGACGCGGTGACTGGGCGTGCCGTGCTCTCTTCTCTGCCGCCTGCGCTGCGCCGTCGCCCGTCTGTCTGTCGGGAGAGCAAACGGCAGCCATCTAGTCTACCTTAGGGTCTCGCCTCAGCTTGTGCTTCTGCAGCCTCAACCCAGGGGCGAAAGGAGCTGTCTCTTCCCTATCCATACGTCTTCTGCGCTTCGGTCTGCGCTGCTGCTCCGTCTTCTACCTCCTCTCTTATCTTTTACGGCTTTTTTCTTGCCTTCTATTCACTCCTTTGCCCACTTTCTCTTGTTTCTTATTGGCCCGCCCTATTGCTGCCCGTCGGCACCTCGCAACGTCCGCCAGACTGCACGGGAGTAGACCTCGCCGTCGTCTTGCAGTTCCACGGCCAGCAGCATCTCCGTCTCTTTCTACAGGGAGGTATTTTTTTTATTTTTATTTTTTGTCTAGCCGCCTTGTCACGCACGGGAAATTGGTCACTCTTGGGACCCCTGTAATGAAAGGACGCCTGCCTGGAATCTGAATACGACTAGTTTTACCCTGCACGCGCCCTGTCCGCCCGCAAGTCCACCAACAACTCTCGACACTTCTGCGCCAGTTCACGCCCGCTCTTCCGCACTCGACAGAGGCTACTCATCTCCCGGCCGTCAATCCTCTCTCTTGCGCGTTTGCGCTTCCCTTCGCCCGCGCCAAATCTGGAGATCACGTGTTAGGCGCTATTTCCGGAACTTTTTGATGCAGTCACGTGTACATGGCTTCACGATTTCCGCCGCGGGACCGGTCACCACCGCCGCCGCGTTATGGCGATAGAGGGCCGCCGCCGCCCCATGGGCCATCGCATATACCCTCAGGCCCCAGGGGCAACGAAGATGCTAACTCCACGCCTCTAGGTCGTGACCCTCCTCGCGGCCCCAAGGCCCTGATCGACTCCTCCAGGGGCGGCCATTTTATGCCTTCGGGCCCCAGAGGAAGGGGTTTTCCTGGCAGGAACAGCGACTATAGAGACAGAGATCGGGATAGAGGCGATCCGAGGGACCTGAGAGATGGTCCGCCGCTCCGGCGGGTAGATGGAGGAGACCGGGATTGGCCGCGGAGGGATCGTGGCTTTGATTCGCGCGATGGCCACGGCCGCATGGGATTCGGCCGTGGACGGTCAAGGTCTCCTCCCCCCATGAGGGACTTCAGGGACATGAGAGATAGCGGGCCCAGGGAGCTGGACATACCGCGTCTACGAAGGAACTCCAGAGATGGGCCAATCACACTTAATACCGCCTTATCAGATGTTCCGCCGATGCGTGGAGGGTCCATGCGGGGCCGGGGACGCGGAGACCGAGATCGAGGGCGAGGCAGAGGTATGCCGTTAGATGACAGAGATCTGTTCAGAGGCCGAAGTCGGTCCCGCGATGGCTGGAGAGAGTCTCGGCTTGACCGTGAAAGAGATCGTAACCGGGACTCACGCGATCGAGACAGGGATTGGGACCGTATCGTCGATCGCGACGCCGATAGGAGAGAACGCTTCGACCGACGTGATGACGATCGCTGGTCGTCGCAGCGTGACGATAGGGATCGGTTTGAGCGAGCTGAACCCTGGAAGAAGGATAGACCGCTAGCTCGCATCGATACCAAAACCTCTATCGGCCCGCCAGGCAATCCCTCGTCGGCCGTTTCGCAGACACCTACCCAATTCTCCGCCGGTGTATCGGGTGTAGTAGCCTTCGACGAAGAGGCTGGGCCTCGGAAGGCGAGCAGCACCTCCTCCACCCCGAGAGAATCAAGACGGCCGTCAGAAAAAGTCGAACAGAGTAGTACTCCGATCCGCACGCCCACGCATGTGCAGTCCACGCCTGTCCAGTTCGAACCGCCTTCCGAACGGCCTACGCCTCAGATTTCTCCTTCCTCCGCGGCCCCTGCTCCGGACGTCTCTGCCGTCGATGCTGGATCTGGCACTGCCGCGACTTCCCCGGAGGCTTCCGTGAACGAAGCTTTGCGGAAGCCAATTCAGCCAGCGTCCGCTTCTCAGCAGCCAGAGCCGCCCAAAGAGCGTCCAGATCTATTTCCCTCCACTCGCCCCGACCTGTTCCCTTCAACACCTATCAAGCCGCCAACCGCCCCTCGAGCTGACAGAATAGAGGCACACCAACGTTCAGACCGAGGCAAGACCGACCTTCCCTTTCACTCGAGCCGGCCTCCGTCAGCGTCACCGGTAGTTCAACCAAGCTATATGATCGATCACAGTCATCCCGTTCCCTCACTTGACCGTAGCACTGCCCACGAAGGGGCCCCGATACCCAACAGAAACAGAGACAATCATGTCTCTTCTGCTACGGATCAGGAGATAGAACTCTTCCCATCGTTGACTCCTGGATTTCAAACCCCGTCCTCAGCCCGTGCTTCTTCTCTACCAACCCAAACCCAACCAATACATCACACTTCTCCGCCGCCCCCTCCATCACTCACCTCGTTGTCTCCGAACATCCAACATGCGTCCATCCCCACGGGCCCAAGGGCACAGCAACAACGCCCTAATGGCCAACGTTCTGGCACAAAAGGCAGCAATCAGTGGGTTAGACCTGGCTATGTAAGCCGACGACTTTCCGCCACCAACTCCCCGCCGAGTAAGAGGGACCTTTGGGAAGAGAGGAATAGAAAATTCTCCCACGAAACCCCGTTTGCTACCGAGGAAGTGCAGGGTCTCAAAATCCACACTGGAGAGACCCTGAGACGACTTACCATTCCGGAAACCAGATATGAGCGGGATGAAAGAATTGAGAGCGAAAAGAAAACTTTTAAGCCTTCCAGCAAGCTGATACCCGATCGCAAAGATGTTGCTGAAGATGAAAATGAAACTGAAAACGAAAACGACAACGAGGACAGAACCGAACGTGGGACCTCGTTATCGGAAGAAACAACTAAACCGGTGCGTGATGTCGATGAGGATACAGCAATGGTTGATGCTCTGGAGGTCAAAGCGGCAGAGAAAGCGCCGGAAACGCAGGAGGAACAGGCGCCCATTCTCTTTGATGAATCTAGCGATCAACAGTCTGACGATGATGCCCTGGATGAAGAAGATTTCAATCAATCTGAAATCCGCTTCGAGAAAGAAATGCAGACTTTGAAGTCGGAAATTCCGCCTTCCATGCTCCAGGACCCTGTTGTTGTCGACTTACTCCTTAGGATTCAGATGTTAGGAATGATTGCGGATGGGGCTGCACCGGCGTTTCTGGATCAGCCTAGCGCTGCTATGGAGATTGAAAGTCCCGACAAGCCAACTGCCATCATCCCGCTGTCAGGCAAGGAAGCTGAGGAGATTGAGCTCGTAGACGAGTCTCGATCTGTCAAAGGCCCCAATGGCGAAATAATCATTATTCCAGCCATCGATGCAAAGGCGGTTGAATCGCTACCTTTCATGCCATCAGGACCTCCTACGCCGTTTTCTGATATGGAAACTATACAGGAGAATTTTAAACTACACGACCGGATCAAGGACTCGCTATTAGAGGATATAATCAAGCAACGGAGCGATATTGCGAAAGAGCATGCTGTCCTTCGAGAACAATATGCGCGACACTACAAGGTATGGAGGCTGAAGGTTCGCGAGATGGACCGACAAAAAGAGTTGGAGAAGAAGGCAGAGTCAGAGTCATCGTCAACACCTCCTCCTTCATCCGCAGTCACCACGACCCTCCCTCTCATAGAAGGAAGACGAGGATATAAGCTTAACAGCGAATTGGATTTCCAGCTCGCGCTCAAGGCATCGGCAATTACTGCACAGGAGGAATCGGAGCGTCGTCGCGATCAAGAGGCTACGGTAAACCCTGACATGACCCGTGAAGCACAGATCCCCGATATGCTGGACGAGTATCAGAAGAAAGCTACTATTTTCCAGGACTCTAACAGAATCGTCGATCCTGCGAACGCTTTTACTGTGTTTGCTTTTAACCCTCCCCCCAACGATTTTACGCCCGAGGAACACAAGGCCTTTACAGATGCTTTTATGGCACACCCGAAGAAATGGGGCAAGATAGCAGAGCTGTTACCCGGCCGTACGTTCCAGCAGTGCGTCATGCATTACTACTCTACGAAGGAGGAGATCAAGTACAAAGCCAAGCTTAATAAGAAGTGGACAAGAAAAGGACGAGCGAGAAAGACCGCCAGGGCTCCTAAATCTAATGCTCTCATGGCGGATCTGGGCATCCGACCTGCATACGATGCAGATGATGCCGAAACGCCGGTTGTAACTGAAACTGGTCGACCAAGGCGCGCCGCTGCTCCGACGTTTGGTGACTCAAACGCTGATACGGAGAGCAATACGCCTACACCGGTGTCCGGGAGGCGTGGAGGTGCAAAGGATTCTAGCGACCAACCTGCCGAGAGGGGGCCTGGTAGACGACCAGGACGTGGTGGGGGTGGTGGTCGTGGTGGTCGAAGAGGAAGAGGAGGCGGTCAGCAGAGTAGTGCGAGGACAGAAACAAGCACGGCTAATGCTGCTAATGCTGCTGCTGCTGCCGCTGCTACTGCGGCGGCGACTGCAAGTGCTGCTTCGTGTGCAAGCGTTGCACCGGCTATCACTCCGTTGCCAAAGCCTGAGCTTAATGGCCCGATCGATGGGGTTGTGGAGGCAATGGTAAAGGCAAAGGACGAGGTCGATAAACCGTTTGAAGATGCGGTCACTCGTACTAAACCTGCTAGGGGGTTACGGAACAAGGAACAGCAGCAGCAGCAACAACAGCAGCAGCAGCAGCAGCAGCAACAAAATCAAGAGGCTATGGAAGCAGAGGCTAGAGCCATGTTGGGAGAAGGCGGATATGGTTCACTGCAGCCCACGAGTTACTGGTCGGTACCTGAACAGCGGGATTTCCCAGAACTTGTGGCGCACTTTGGAAAAGATTTCGAAGCCATTTCGTACTTTATGAAGACGAAGACGGCCACGATGGTATGTATTGCTTGATCATTTTTTGCCACCCTGTCGTGTTGAGCCAAATGGTAATAAGTTTTCTTTGACAGGTCAAAAATTATTTCCAGCGCCGTGTCGACTCCGGCAAGACAGAACTAGAAGAAGCTGCATTGATAGCCGAAGCCAAGAAGCTTCGCGGCGAACCAACCGGACCCCTCCCAACTCCAAGTGTGAGCTCAAAAAGGCGATATGAAGCTACGCCATCATCGGTTGCGCCACGGATTTTGGCACCTAATATGGACAACACCGACATGATGGACAGGACCCTTGCGCCCAAAGGCAAGCCATCTGGTATCACTATGCCGCCTGCGGGACTCTCTGTGCTACAACCACGTCAGGGCATGGAGAAAGAACGGCCCCAGCCAAAATTGTACCCCCTGGTTCAGGCTCCTGCAAGTCAGCCCAACCTCGCTGCCACCAGTGACGAGCTCCACCAGCGCTCGCTCAGTGCCTCTCAATTGCCTCCCTCCTATCGAAACCCACAAGGGCCCCGGATGGGGTATTTTACTGATGAACGCAGAGACGGCCGTCCTCCCGTCAACATTGCTGCCCACATGCAGGAGCAGGACGTGAAGCCAATGCCGCATCCGCTTCAAAGCCAAGCGCCTTCTAGCATACCGCTGCAAGCACTGCAGCGACAAATTCCAGGCGTCGTGCCTCAAATTCAAGATTTCGGGGAGATTCCACGTTACGCTCCGCTGTCGCAGCCACCAGCATACTCTCAGGGATCTTATCTGCAGCCGCCCGGCACCGTCGTACACAACACTACGGCGTCGCGGTCGCATTCTCGTCGTTCAAGCCGGACGATACCTTCTGCCGTTACCTCTCCCGCTCAAAGGCATATTAAACTTGACTCCGAACCTACTGCTATTACCGCAATGGATAGACCTGCGCCAATGGGCCCGTCTGGGTACCTGCCACCACATCCAGCGTCTGTCAGCCGACAAGGCCCAGCTCTCACTCCGCCAACAGACCAAGGTCGACCGAGAATAGCTTCTGTATCAGCCGCGCAGGAGCCTTCACGTCACGTTCCTGCGAAACGTTCGAATATTATGAATATTCTGAATGACGAGCCGGAAGAGCCTCAGCCGCGAAAACGCTTTGCGGGCGAGGCCCTAACGCAGTCCGCGGCTATCAGACCGCCGTCTCCGTCTCGATCTGTGTATCCAGGACGTCAGTCGACATCGTCTGTGCCATCACATCTCGAGGATCAACATCACTATCAAAGGCAGCAGCAGTATTACCCTGGAGGCCCGTCTCAACAGCATCCACAGCAGCAACAGCAGCAGCAAGGTACAGCTCAAGTTGCAGCTGGTGCACAGTATGCAGATGCCTCTTCCACCTCAGCCAGGGGCTCTACGAACCAAGATTGGATGTCAAGGTTTGATCCCCGCGGCGAGCAACAGCCCACGCACTCCACACCTTCAAGTTCTGCTATTTCTAGGCTCCCAAGTTATAGCCATGGGTACTCTGGCTCTGGCTCTTCCCACGGATCTCATTCCATACCTAGTATGCAAAACATGTTCTGACCAGCCTCCACCTACTGCTCAACAACCGCCTCAGCGCCAACAATATCCCCACCAGACGGCGGTACAGAGTTTACAGGATCGTGGCCAGCAGTCTCACCTCGGCCCCACGGGCCGCGAGTCGCCAGGTACTAGACACATTCAGGCTCATCCCCACGCACGGTCCCCAATACAGCGGCATAATGCACCGTACGGCAGCAAAGTTTCACAACAGCGCTCAGACTCTCCATTACAGTCGGCTCCAGGCGGCATGAACTCACACGTCGGCCAGATGCCTGCGTATAATCAGCAGGGCCATGGGAAGGCTTCACAGAGTCATAACCAGACAGGCCCTTCTTCGCATATGATGCCACAATCGCATCAACATGGAATGCAAGGAGGCAGTGGGCCACCGTATGGTGCCCATGTTCAGCAGCCACCAGCATCGGCTTCGCGACATCCTCCACAATCCGTTCCGCAGCAGGAGCAGCAGTCACACCAACACCAACATCAACATCAACATCAACATCAACACCAGCACCAGCACCAGCATCAACATCATCAGCCTCAACACCATCAACATCAACAGCCACAGCAGCCACAGCATCACCACCGTTCGCATCACCAGCAACAGTCACGGCCACACCATCAGCACCAGTCTTCGCTCTCGCTAAGCCAGCGTAGTAGCTCTCCCTTTGCCCATAGCCCGCATATGACTCCTCAGGCGGTCTCCTCCCATAACCAAAACATTCCTCGTGCTGGCGGGCCAATTGCAGGCGCCAATGCACCTCCCCACCCAGCTATGAACATAGGCAGATCTTATACCCCACCCTCTAACCTAGGTCAACATCACCCACAGAGCGGCTCTGGCAGTGGCTTATCATATACAAACCCTTCGTCTCATCCTCTTCATCACTCTGGTCAAGGCGGAAATAATCATCCGCAACACTTACGACCCCGTCACGGATCAGGTGGTCCTCCACCGCCGTCCGGCCCAGGTCATCATAATATCTACCCACAAGAGCCCAGATAGTGGCATGCCGAGTTAATGTGTAAATTGTTGAGCAACTCCTTATTCGATTAACCTTTCGTTCTGGGTCACGGTCTGTTGTCCGTTTGGCCCTTTGTATTATCAATTGTATGGGAAAAGGGATACACTACATGACTTGCCATATTGTCCTCCTCACGCTCATTCGAGGCACTTTTCATCTCATCGTCCTTCACTATTACTTCATTTTAACAACCCTTTCTTGGTTTTCACATTATTGGGGACTACGGCTGAATTACAATGGTTTTCGGGATTCCCTATTGTATGTTCACACCATATGGCGACATGAGATTAAGATGGATTGACTAAACGCGGGTCCGAGGCACGGACTTAGGATTGATTCTTCGTGCATATACAAGATAAAATAATAGTTCTCAAATACATTAGCATTCTCTTTTCAAACTTGTATAACCAGCTACCCGTTGATCGAGTTAATCGGCTATCTTTTTCGGACCTTCGCAGTTGAGATTTGCACGGACCTCTAATAAGCGCGATGCTTGTCCGACACTAGATCTGCGAATTGCCCGCATCGACAACAGGTAAACGCTTGAAGAAACAGGGTTCGGAATCTCGGTCCCGAAAATTACTTGCTTGATTTATAATGCTTCTTGCTTCTGTAGTACCGACGATGGGTCCCGTCCATTTGCCAATGGTTCGGGGTATAAAATGCGGCTACTATGACATCACTAGCAAGTCGATGATCTATATAACCGTCCAACACTATTACCTCGACATTCTACTTTGATTGATTCAAAGGTCACTTTACTGTTCCTCTATTCATCTATCAAGCATAATGGCAGATAAAAAAGTTCTCGTCGTAGTCGGAGCCACTGGAAAGCAGGGTGGCTCAGTTATCGACGCCATCCTCAAGGATAAGAAAGCTGCATCGCAGTTCTCTATACGCGGACTCACGAGAGACCCGTCTAAACCAGCCGCTCAGGATCTAGCTGAACGGGGAGTCAATTGTGTCAAGGTCAGACCTCATCACCCCATAGTGTGCGTCTCCATGATCATTCAAGACTTACATTACCCAGGCCAACCTTAACGACCAGGCATCCGTCGGCGAAGCCCTCAAAGGTGCATATGCCGTCTATGCAGTCACCGACTTTTGGGAGACTGGGGAATTCGAGACAGAGGTTCGGCAGGGAATGAATATTGCCGATGCGGCAAAGGTATGAACAGACATTGGGGGGCTTGCGTAGCTGTCTAGGTATTTATACTTATGGCTTCACTGTGACTAGGCGAATGGCGTCCAGCACTTGGTCTGGAGCTCCTTAATCAATGTCACTCAAGGTAAGAACCTAAGCCCTAGTCGTTAGATAAAAACTAAGCGTCTCCCAGTTTCTGGCGGGAAACTTTCCAAAGTCTCGCATTTCGACTCTAAGGCCACCGTCGAAGAGTACATTCGCAAGCTCGGTATTCCAGCCACCTTTTTCCTCCCTGGAGTATACATGTCCAACATGCCTGGCCAGGCCTTGAACAATATGACTGGAGTCTACACTCTTAGTCTCCCGGTTCCGAATGACACGCCCATCCCTCTCTTTGACACCGTCCGCGATACGGGAAAATTTGTCAAAGCCATTCTTTTGAGGCGTGATCAAGTGCTCGGCAAGCGTATCTATGGCGCGACGGCTTATTATACCCCGGAGCAAATGATCAACGATTTTCGAGACGCCAAACCGCAAAGCGGCCAAGACAGTGCTGCCGTCCAGGTATCAGACGAGTCGTTTAAAGATATGATGGGTAACAATGGGCTGTCAGAAAAGGGTCAGGAGGAAATGCTTCAAAACATGCAGCTTCTGTATATGTTTGGATATTATGGAGGAGCGAGCCTTGAGGATAGCATTGCGGTGAGTCATTGGAATATCCTTAAGTTGTTATATAGATGAGTTGCTAACGTCGAGTAGCTTCTTGATGAGCCGCCTACTTCCTGGAGGACCTTTGTCGAACATGAACCGCTATGGTCTAATATACAGTGAATCGGGTTCTCCCATATTCCGCGAAGTATACGTTTTATATGTGCATCTGGGTATGTTAGTGTAGGACCATAGTTGAATCAAACCGCTGTTTGCATGCGCTGGTCTCTCGAGAGGCGGTTTTTCACCATGCGTTCAGCATACACTTTCCACAAATACCAAAAAAAGAAAGTCAAGAAAGTCAGCGGTATAGTCACTGCCGGGTAAATCCACCATTGGGAAGATACCATGATACCGGTTCCCCCTTTATCAGAACCGCCAGGAGGGCCGTTTGATTGACCTGGGCCACTGACTAGATTTGTACCGAGGAAGCCCTAGAGGTTCAATCAGAAAGACGTCGAATTTATAATTATCTCCTTATCATATGCTCACCGCAACGAAGGTTCCAGGGAGAAAGATCATAGTCATGATCGCAATGGTACTCATGGACGCACTCTCCTTCATCGCCTCCTCAGCCATTCGGGCACTAAAATTAGTACTGTGTCGTGTACTCAAGTTGAAAAGCTAACCACAAAGTACGTTCTAAGTTAGCCCGTAGTGACAATAGGGAAAAGAGCAACTTTGGGCGTACCAAGTCCAAGAGCCTCTGTGCTCGTGTCGCGACATTCTCAATTGAGGTTTTGAAGTAAGTGATTTGGTTCTCAAACCGATCGTACTCTTCTTCAACGCGGGTATACAACCAGTCACGATTGTCCGGGTCAGGCGCGCCCTTGACCAGTTTGTAAAACCGATCATGCTGTAGCCGTAAACGAGAAAGGACCCCGAGGATGAAGTTTAACTGCAACTTATCTTGGTCGAGACTCGTGAGCGTAAGGTGCAGACGCCGTATATCGATCTCACCAAGATCGGATTTACCACCGTGCGCCTTGATCTCTTCTTTTCCAACAGAGTCGCGAGGATCTCGAGCGGCCCGGCGGTAGTATTGGATAGTGCTATTGAAATGGAGAAGATGTAGAGCAAAAGGGTTGCCGGCGAGATCCTTGGTGCTGGGGTCGAGAATGAAATCTATTAATTTATCATGAAGCTCTTCCTTCAGCGATTTCGGGAGGTCATTGAATGATCGATGTTTGAGGAGCACGACGCTTGACTGGGATTTGACATCGTAGTGTGTCACTATTGTCATTTTCAGGTCCGCCTCTTTATCTGCAGCACGAATGTATGCGCGTGCCCGTATCGCATACCAGAAGTCTATTCAAAAGCATTCCGTTAGCTGGTAATCCAGTATGAATAGAAATCGCAGAGTGTTTCACCAAAAGTCGTCACCTCATTCTTCCCATCTCGACCGATGCGCGATCCAAATATCTGCTCTTGGCCTCGTACATGCGAGCAGGCGGCTGGAGGGAAGCCGTATCGAGTCAAAATTTTCAACAGGGATTCTAGGGAGATGTTCAGTTCGTCTGGGACTGCTTCATCGTTGGTGTTATCCGTCTTCTCATCAGCGAGCGCATTGGCTTTCAGTACGCTCACGGCGGCGGCATTGGTATGGACACGGTGCAGCACTTTCTCATGCGGCGTCGATTCAAGGAGTCTAAAGTACAAGATCACATTTAGTCTGAGAACACCGGTTCTTAGCTTGTCAGATCGAAGGGGTAAATCCGTACATAACTCGAATCTGAGGTTGTTGTCCAATCTATGAGAAACATTTAGAATCATTGCGCCATCAATTGTCAAGTCAAGTAAGCTCAAAAGACAGACAACGAGGAGATAGCTCAGCTGTACACGGCGACAAGCTTAGGGTTACTCACCAGCAGCTTATCCAAGGCCTCGTCGTCGCATATTTGTTTCTTGCCTGGCGTTTTTCATTGTGTCAGCGCGCAAAACATAAACATCAATGTTTAGTTACACCAGCGATCTCGGAGAAACGCACCTACGCCACGGTCATGGTCGAGAATCAGCACCCTCGATGTCTTTGGATACTTCTCTGATCGCCAGGATGTCGAGGGCGACTTCAGTTCTTTCTGGCAGAGCCTCCCGTCGTCGAAGGCTGGTGAATACGAGGGGAGACCGAGAGGATAATTCCGCCAGAGAGACTCATCCATGGTTACTGATTCGTCAAAATCCTCCGTACTGCCAACTATGTACGGAGTATACCTGATCCTCTTGCTGGAAAATTGTCCTTGTTTGCCGCCGTTGAAATACTCAGAATTTATACCCAAGTTATCGCGCCGTTGGACTAGAAAGCCACTGCACACAGCCTTGTGCCGGCCCTTGTTTAGGCCCCCGCAGTTTTCGGTAGCTGAATATGGGATACTATACGAAGGAAGAAAACATAGGACTGCATAGGTCTGAGCGTTAAGACGCCTATTCTCCGCGGACTGGCAGTGCTGCTGCTAGTTTGATATCTTCGGTGTCGATGCATGTCCAAAACTTCGCCCACTCATCTCAGCCGCATCTGTAGGCCGACCAAACTTCAGCATGCCCATCTGCAGCTCTAAGCCCGCGTCTTCACCGACAGTCCACATCCATTCGTCGAGCGAGTGGCTCTCCTCGAGCTCCTTGTTAATACCTTGGATAGCGTCAATCCAGACTTTGAGTCGCTGCTGCGCCGTCTCTGCGCATTCTGAGTCGAAGCCCTTGGTGTCTACAAAGCGGCCAAGAGTGATATGAGCCATGCAGGCAGTGTAGCATGTGTCCGTGGTGATGCCGCTACGTAATGCGATGCCGTGCAGATCCCTCCGTAGATGATGGTAGGTGTACTTGTCTACTCCTACTGGGAGAAAGGCGATAGCCACACCGACGCTATCAAAGAGCATCATTGGTCTTCCGAGACGAGCACGGGCCGTTTGGCCCTGAGTTGCGGCCAAACTGGCCGGATGGTCCAATAATTCCTGCACAAGAGGACGACCCATCTGGTCGAACACCGACCGAAGATGGGCCACAGGATGACGATGCGAGATTTCGATGACCGATAGATGCAGCCTAGAAGCCTCAGGAAACCACATATCTATACGAGAACGGTTAGATGCGAATGAGTTCCGTAGATATATAGCCGTAAGTAGGACGTACCAGAGCCGACTATCGCTCTCAGTCTCTCCTGGATCCCAAGCAGAAGGTCCTGGATCTTCCGGCTGGGACGTGCCCATATAACCATGCAGTTGACACTTTCGTCATGGTAGCACTTCTCAACCTCGCTGGGCGTATTCTTAGTCGCAATATGCGAGAGATACCTGGTAAGGGCCGGACTAGGTGTGATCTTCGACATCACGGCTTCTCCCTCTGCACCTGTCATGGATGCGACAGACCTCGTCAGACTCGCTTGCCTGTATGCCTCATAGGCCTGCTGTACCTTTTCCTGCAAGACAAGGGGGGTCAGTCGAAGGTCACACTCTTTAAATAGCTACAGGAATCAAGTAGCTGTATAGTTACTACCGGGTGGCCCTGACAGTCCGGGTGGTCCAGCAGGTCTTGATACCAGTTCCGCGTCCTTTCATCCGACTCGAGCTGGGCGGGAAACGAGAACATTATCTCTTTTTGCCTTGTAAAGTCGTCTTTCCGGGCGCAATAGACAATAGAGGATGGAAGGGAGGATGTATCTTGATTGGAGGGGTTGGATATCAAGCATGCATGTTATTTAGATACAGCCTGCTCCGTGTTAATAAGTGAGTTTTTTGGCTGGCCAGGCCAATCAGCATGTTTTTTAACTAAATCATACTCGTATAGTCCATCCAAGACGTAGCCTACATTGAGAAACTGAAAATTTATGGTTACAATCAAAGGCTATGTGATAATATATTGGCTGTCGCTGTAGATTGTTTATATGCATAACAGGCTAGGATTCCATCCCACCTTAAGGCCGCTGACGGGATTACAATCAATATTCCGCACGCGCCGCTCGGATAACGCTCTATGACAACTCCTCAAGGGAAAAACGTAACTAAACAGAAGATGGAAGTAGTGTAGTATTGAATGCAAAAATGTTGGTGATATCTTCATAGTAGAGGAACCAGTTAGATGGGGATTTGCAGCGGGTCACATAACAATGCAGTCTCTATTCCTGTCTCTTTCGCGGTAATAGTCTCGCTGGGGAAGCGACGAGGAGGAGAGTGATGCCGGACCCGGCCGTCTTCTTGCTGACATATTTGAGCTTGGTACATGTCCAGGGCTATACCCTGGCATTTGGTTGTAGAGGGCGGCCTGACCAGGATGGCGTTGCTGAGGTGGAATTCCGCTAGCTGGCGGTACGTAGGCTGGTTCTTGGGCGGCCTGCTCATACGTTGGAGGTGGCGCATCGGGGTCATCCTCAGTCCTTCTTGGGGGAGGACCTTGAGTACGGGATGGAGGTGGGCGGTTAGTCGTCGGCGTACGAGGAATTGGGGTAAGAGTGGAAGGAAGAGCAGATACAGGTCGTGTGAAGTTGGCGGAGCGGGTGTTGCGGATCTGATGATTAGATCGTCCTCTAGATGACGTTGTTTCAGGGTGTGTTCCGCTAGCGTTTCGTGATGTATTGGTAGGAGCTGAAGCTGTCCTCTGCCGCTGACTCTGCTCGTCCTCATACTGCAGTGATAGAGCAAAGGCGTAATCGGCATCTGTCTGTTCAGCAACACTCGCAGCATCCCCCGGGGCGGATCCTGGTGGCCTTGACGGAGGGGGAGGAAGCTCAGTAACTGCGGATGGTCCGTGACCAACGGAGCGAAAATCGCCCGAATATAGCTCTGAGTTGGTCCCGTTAACGTCTACCAAGCTTTCCCAGACGATTTCCGCATGACTCGCATAGCCAGCATCGGTGACCAAGGTGAATAGTTGACCGGACTTCGGGTGTTTAAATAACGTTGAAAAGTGGTCGTTTCGGAACAATACGCATATGCCGGCAGGAGGGAGGGAATTTCCAAGGTGTTGGAGGCCAAAAGGACTAAGCTGTGTAGGGTTATCGATTGTTGTAAAGCGCTGGATGGTATCAATATCTTTGAACAGACGTTCTTCGTCCGGGGTTAAGGATCCGTTACGAATCGCTCTCTCTTCTAAGTCTTCTCTTTGAAAATGTAGGAGTTGGATATCGTCATGATACTCGGCTACACGAATCATTGCTTCGTGGCTAGGTGACCCTGGTGTTGCAGCCCAGCCGTGCACTAGCGGAAGGTGAAATGCACTATATAATTCTATGTCGCGGGTTTTGAGAAAAGTTCCCGGAGTAGGAGGGTGCAATACCTAGAAAGACATCAGTACATGAGGAAAATTCCTCGATATAAATTGGCATGATTAACATACTGGAGTCAAGCGCGGGTTGACGTTCATTCCAGTATGTAGCATGGTAAGAAAAACGCTTAGAGCCTCGATATCCGGCAGCTGTTCATCTCCATGCTGCGAACTCACAAGCTCATCAAACAGTGCTTGTATCAGTAAGCCCAATGATATCCTTTCTCTGGAATGTAATGCCCGAATGAGCGGTGTCTTTGCATTAATAGGAGACCTTATAACAAGACAATTAACAAGAGCAAGAAGTGGGCAAGGGCCGTTCTCGTTCTGTACCAAGACCGGCGACTGGCGTAACTCAGTAGTACCATCTGTCCAATTCACAATTCGAATATCATATATTTCAGACCGATGGCTTGCATGTTCGGCTATATTATTCCCTGGACCTATGGTTGGGGATGGCTCAACGATTGATGGGATTGACTGTGGATCAGCAGCTCTATGTGTCGAAGAAAAATCCTGATGTTCCAGTCCCCTTGATTCTGCTCTATCAGTGTTATCTATGTCGGATTCAGTTGGTGTATTAACCTGGGACCGGGTCCCTTCATCTATTGAAGCTTCACGCGAGTCAAGTTGTATCAGATTCTCTGAATCTGTCGGTGAAACCATTTCTTTTGTTTGCTGGGACTTGTGAGGGTTGCTGATTGCTCCAGTAAACTTCGCATCGTCACTAGCATTCCATGTTTCACTATTTGACACGTAGTCTGTTTGCTTCGCGGATGGGGATATGGCCAACGCGGCCATTCCAGTATTGACCTGGTTTTCGTCGTGAGGACCTTGATCATGAGGTGCCTTCCTCAGGTAGTCAATTGGGGGAGGATGACTCTCAAGCTGATCTGGCGCATAAGTGTTATTCTCTAAAATAGTGTTAGAGTGTGTGATTAATTGAAATGAAAAATTGGTGGATGAGGTACCCACGCTTGGATTTCGATTTTAAAAATGGATTATTCGACTGAAGATACATTCGCTCAGGGCTCGACATAGGGTCCGAACGACCGGTTACTTGGGCAGAAAAAGGCTCAGGGGAGTTGTATCCTTGCAGCCCCCCACCCATGCTTTCGCCCCAAATATCGGCGGTGTTCTCGGAGCCACTCGGCTGAAGCGGATCTGACGAAGTTGAGGTTTGTGGCCATGTGTCAGAAGACTCAGCGTTATCGCCAAATGTTGCTCTTGGGCCATAGGTATTCTCTTGTGAGGGTGAGGGTTGCGTTAATTCAGCAGTAGGAGATGATCGATTGCCGTCTTTTAAATGCTGTAACGACTCATCAGAGTATGCCCTTGGCTCTCCTAGATAGTTATCGTCCAGTTTTTCACCAGAGGTGGCAACGTGTGTTGACACCATGATCGCCTGCGGGAATTGAGGCGGGGAAAGATTGTTTGTCTATAGCTTTGTCGAGTGAAAGGTAGGCGTTACGAGAGTAGTTGTGATCGCAACTGTCCCGAAGGTCGGTCGCATTGTAGTACTTGCACTAAAACAGTATTCCCTGCCTGTAAAATATGATCGTATGAACGCCTTGCTGGGCCCGCCTATCCTCTCTCCGGAGGTTGAACGCTTCGGTGTCAGCCTGGAGAATAAAGGATGAGGCGCAGCCACTCAGAGGCAAGAAGCGGCCTGTGAGAGGGGCGAACAAGCCGTCCGCAGGTACGGAAAATCACTCCCTGAGACTGTATAAACAGCTACAGGCTACTACCTCAACGAGCGCGAGCCGGCCATTCTTGAGCAGAAGAACAGTCGATTAATCGATAGTCGTTAAGCGCTTTGATCCGCCCTTTGGGGGAAAGTTAGGAAGCGCCGGATGACGTAATGGACCGCAGCGGCGGATAATCTTATTTCCAGGCCGGCATCTTTTTCTCTGTTTTGCGCTCGTTGAGAAACGGCGAGTTGATGCTCTGGAAAGCTAGTCGGTCCCCGGATAGAGGATCAATTGGGCCGGTTGGGGGCGAGAAGTAGGTAAAGATGCATTCTTCCATTCCGCCGAACGTATATGTAGCGCTCAAGCTGCCATCAGACTCTACGAAACTTGTCCAAACAGTTCCCAACTCGTATGACCTTCACACCTTCATATGATGGTAAATTCTAAGTTACTGACGCTAGCAGGAATATATCACTGGGTAAATATGGCTCATTCCCATGCAACCAGATTATCGGGCGTCCCTTCTACGCGACCTTTGAGATCGCGGACCACCCAGACGATGGGGGGCACGTCTTGCGCATCGTTTCGGCGGCCGAGCTGCATACCGAAGCTCTGCTAGCGGACGGCGAGGGTGAGGGTGAAGCAGAGGGCGATACGAGCACACCATCTATCCCATTTCCACAGGAGGACAATGACAACCGAAATATAGTCGATCGTGGCAGCACACAGCAGTTAACCATGGAGCAGATCGAGGAGCTCAAACAAACCTCAACACACGCAGGAAGAGAGATTATATCGAAGCTACTCGAATCGCATTCCGCCCTAGATCAGAAAACACAATTTTCTCGCGCAAAATATATGCTAAGAAAACGGAAAAAGTATCTACATCGGTTTACGGTGGTACCGATGGACGTGAGCATGTTGACAGGATGGGTGATTGAGCAGAAGGACCCAGGGCGGATCATGGAGCTACGAGATGAGACTCTGGGTCTAATCGGGGCTTGGGCTAATG
This sequence comes from Onygena corvina, assembly GCA_000812245.1. Taxonomy (NCBI): domain Eukaryota; kingdom Fungi; phylum Ascomycota; class Eurotiomycetes; order Onygenales; family Onygenaceae; genus Onygena; species Onygena corvina. The sequence continues at coordinate 1,616 of JWPT01000014.1, read as the reverse complement.
TGCACTATGGAGGAGTCGGCGGGACCTCGGACTACAGCACTGGGAATGTAGATGCGGTAGCCGCGAAGGGCCGGTGGTTGATCGTGGATGATACGGGTGGGCTGGTCGTTGCTGCTATGGCCGAAAGGGCTGGGATTCTATATCCCCCCGAAGTGCTATCAGGTCAAGGGTTCAATAGCACTGCAAAGCAACCTGCAAGGCCTTATCAGTCCGCTGCTGATGAATTTCCTCATGCGGACGCTACCTTTGCGTCTCATACAACGCTAACGGTGATCCATCCTAATATGCAGCCTAACCTAAGCATGCTGAAGTACTTCTCGCACGATATTCACGAGCCATCAGCGACACACCCTTTAACCACTCACCTAAAAACGCTCTCGTGGCTGCAGCTGCTGCATCCGTCTGAGGATGCAATCTACGACATGGTTCCGCCTGAGGTCCCCGAAGAAGAAATGGTTAGCTGGAAACCGTCGAAGCGAACTATGCATTTCAAAAAGAAACGCCGCTTCACTAAGGTACGCAATGTAGTCGACGAAACCAGGGCGGGCGGGTTCGACGGCCTTATCGTTGCAACCCTAATGGACCCGGCATCCATTCTCAAACACGCAGTGCCTCTACTTTCGGGGTCAGCACAGGTGGTAGTTTATTCGCCGTACGTTGAGCCACTTGTACAACTAGCGGACCTATATTCAACTGCGCGTCGGACAGCCTATATCACCCACAGGCGAAAGGTCGCAGAAGGGACTACGGACGAGGACAAGGAAGAAGACTTCCCAGTTGACCCTACCCTCCTGTTAGCTCCAACACTGCACACATCTCGTGTACGGACATGGCAGGTCCTTCCGGGACGAACACATCCTTTGATGACTGGCCGGGGCGGGGCGGAGGGATACATTTTCCATGCAGTGAGAGTGCTACCCGCAGTTGGGAAGGTCGAAGCTCGCGGCGTACAGGCAAAGAAACGACGGAAAACAGCTGACGACACCGAATCTCCGTAAACGCAGGGCTATCGTCCCTTGCATGAGAGCACTCCAGTTGAGAGTGGGCAACCGGCCAGTGCCTGATGGGTCTAGATACTTAGAGCAAAGAAGGACACGAAGGAACCCTAATCAAGCACCCAGAATCCCGGGTCTACACGTTTTCAATCCGCAACTGTTACCGGGGGTGTATTGCCATGCTCCTGCTGGTGCTAATGCGGACGTTAGATGCAAGGGGGTTTGGTTCGCGACTGGCTATCGTGGCAATAGCCACGATACTTGACCATTCCAAAGACCAGACTCTCATATACATAACTCGTATATAGACTGGCGGGCCCATGCCCAATTCTTTAACACGTTTTCCAGATTCAATTAGTAAGTATGCGGCCTTTGGGGAGGGCCCATCTTTACCCAAATCGCCGGATCAACTATGGAATTCACAAGAGCAGATCCAGTTGGTAGTACGGAGTAGTTACGTACGACGGGGTCAGCAGGGTTCCCTATCTCACCAATTGCGAGCCAGAAATGCTACACAAGTTGCTCCTTCTACAGGATGTCACGGGTATATCTATGAAAGCGTCGAGTACGAACAAACAGCAACGAATGTCAGGAATACAATCCCCTATTAAATAAAAGTAT
>JWPT01000013.1:0-24446 GCA_000812245.1 Onygena corvina | reverse complement strand
TGTAACTATCATAATTAGTAAAAATTTTATTATAAAAAAAAAAAAAATGTAATTAAAAAAAAAATATTAATATTAATATTAATATAATATTTTTTTATCTTAAGGCTTGAAATAATCTGATTTTATATACTAAAACTTAAAAAAAAAATTAAGCAACATATAATAATAAGAAAGCCATCATTAAAGCAAATAAACCTGTAGCTTCTGAGAAAGCAAAACCTAAAATAGCGTATGAAAATAATTGACCTCTAAGTGAAGGGTTTCTAGCAACACCTAAAATTAAAGCACCAAAAACAACACCTATTCCAACACCTGCTCCAATTAAACCTGTTGTAGCTAAACCTGTACCTATTATTTTTGCTGCTTGTATCATAATAATATAATAAAATATATAACAATAAGGAAACCTATATTAAAATAAAATAAATTAAAAGTATAAAACTTAAAAAGCTCTTAAGATGAATCGAACATCTATACAAATATTAACAGTATTTTGCTCTACCGTTGAGCTATAAGAGCTAAAATTCTTATCTTAGATTCGAACTAAGATCAAAATATTAGAAGTATTTTGCTCTACCATTGAGCTAATAAGAATAAGTAACATGTATAAGATTTGAACTTATATCATCATGGTCGTAGCACGATATTCTAACCCTTAAACTAACATGTTACCAAATAAAAAACCAAGTTAATTATGATTGTATAGGTAAACTTACAAAAGCATGTGGTTTAGGTGGACTATTTAAACATCATTCTAAAGAACTATTATTTCTATTAAATAATGTTTGAAATAAATCACTAAAATATTGAGGTGTCAATCAAGGATATCTAGAAACAGGTGAACCTTGAGTTAATTGTAAATATAATAAATTTAAAAAATATCAAGTAGCTACAACACTTATAATAGAACCAAAACTACTAATTAAATTTCAACCAGCAAAGGCATCAGGGTAATCACCAATACGTCTAGGCATACCTTGTAAACCTAAGAAATGTTGAGGGAAGAAAGTTAAATTAACACCTATAAATAAAAGTCAAAAATGTACTTTACCAGCAAAAATATCATAAGATAAACCTAATAATTTAGGTATTCAAAAATATCAACCACTAAATAAAGCAAAAACAGCACCCATAGATAATACATAATGAAAATGAGCAACAACATAATAAGTATCATGAAAAGCAATATCAAGTGAAGCATTAGCTAATACAACTCCACTTAAACCACCTATAGTAAACATAACAACAAAACCTAAAGCAAATAACATAGCAGGTGTTAAATGTAAAGAACCACCATAACAAGTAGCTAATCAACTAAATATTTTTATACCTGTAGGTACAGCAATAATTAATGTAGCAGCTGTAAAATAAGCTCTAGTATCAACATCTAAACCAACAGTATACATATGATGACTTCAAACAACAAAACCTAAAATACCTATAGACATCATAGCATAAACCATACCAAGGTAACCAAAAACATTTTTACTAGAACTTGCAGAAATAACTGTACTAATAATACCAAAACCTGGTACAATTAAAATATAAACTTCAGGATGTCCAAAAAATCAGAATAAATGTTGGTATAATATAGGATCACCTCCACCAGCTAATTCAAAAAAAGATGTATTAAAATTTCTATCAGTTAATAACATTGTTATTGCACCAGCTAATACAGGTAATGATAATAATAATAAAACAGCTGTTATTAAAACAGCTCAACCAAATAAAGCTAATTTATGTAAACGAATACCAGGACTTCTCATATTAATAATAGTTGTAATAAAATTCATAGCACCTAATAGAGAACTAATACCACTTAAATGTAAACCAAATATAGCTAAATCAACACTAGGACCACTATGACTTTGTATACTTGATAATGGTGGATATAATGTTCAACCTGTACCTGCTCCATTTTCTATTATAGAAGCAAATATAAATAATAATAAACTAGGTATTAATAATCAAAAACTTATATTATTTAATCTTGGAAAAGCCATATCAGGACCTCCAACTAATAAAGGTAATAAGAAATTACCAAAACCTCCAATTAAAGCTGGCATAACCATAAAAAATATCATTAATATAGCATGAGCTGTTATAATACTATTATATAATTGATTATCAGCTATATATTGTACACCTGGAGCAGATAATTCTAATCTAATTAAAACTGAAAAAGCTGTTCCAACTAAACCTGAAAATAATGCAAACATAAGATATAAAGTACCTATATCTTTAGCATTTGTTGATAAAAATCACCTTTCTTTTCACATAGTTATATTAAAAAATTTATCTGGTAACATTCTATTATCTTAAAAGTTTATTGCTAATAAGCAATATTAATGCCTAATAAGGTGGGTGGATACCTTGAATCGAACAAGGATATACTATGCCACATACAGCTGTTCTACCTATTGAACTATATCCACCATAATTAATATTAATTATATTAAACCTAGCCTGAGGAGAAATTCGAATTCTCATTCTTAATTCATGAAATTATTGTTCTACCATTAAACTACTCGGGCAAAATTTTATGTTGGAGCGATTCGAACACTCATATGTAAATACCAAAAATTTATGACTTACCTATTAGTCAACAACATAAAAATAATAATCTTATAATTATTTTAATTATAAGCTTAGCCCTTATGGATAATAAGACTCGAACCTATAAAGCTTTCGCCACTGCAATCTAAAAACAGCCTGTTTACCAATTCCAGCATATCCATTGCCCGAAACAAGACTTGAACTTATAACCCAAACATCTTCAGTGTTTTGCTCTACCAATTGAGCTATTCGTGCAAATAAGAAGTATATATACCCCCCATGGAATTATCAGGAATTGAACCTGAATAAAAGACTTGCAAAGTCTTCGTTTTACCAATTAAACCATAACCCCTAATATCCGAGGAGGGAATCGAACCCACACGATTCTATCAATAAAACTTAAGATTATCCTGTCTACCAGTTTCAGCACTCGGATTAAGACTAAAATGATTCGAACATTTATAAGAACTATTATGAGCAGTTGGCTTTACCATTAAGCTATAGCCTTGTGATACGGATTTAGGATTTGAACCTAAATAAATTGATCATGAGTCAATTATGTTACTATTACATTAATCCGTAGTAAGAAATAGGTGATTCGAACACCTGACCCTTCGTGTGTAAAACGATAGCTCTACCACTGAGCTAATTTCTTGCAACCCAAGAGAGACTTGAACTCTCGCACTAACAGTGAAAATGTTATGTCTTAACCTACTTGACCATTGGGTCAGCCCAGTGCAAGTATCGCACTTACTTAAACCGATTACAAAACGGTTGCATTACTTTTATGCTAACCAGGCTAAATTATTATATATGTGTTATATTTAGTATAATAATAAATTAGTACTTTATATCTAAAAAAATATTAAATTTAATACAACTAAAGCCTATTACGTAATATTATATTACGTTTATATAAGAGTATAATATAATAAGCTTCGCGCTTAAATGCTTTCAGCACTTATCTATAATTGACTTAGCTTTCCTGCCATGCTTAATAAACATATATATTATAGTGATAATATATTTATAATATTAAACAACAGGTAAACCATAGGTCAACATTCCCAACTCCTTTCGTACGAAGGGACTATTTATCTTTTACTCTGTATCCCTCTAGAAGATAAAAACCATACTGTCTCACGACGTATTAAACCCAGCTCATGTAACTCTTTAATCGACGAACAGTCGAACCCTTCATGATTTCTACATTCATGTGGATGAGTTAAGCCGACATCGAGGTGCCAAACCGCGCACTCAATTTGTACTCTCTTGCGCAAATTAGCCTGTTCAATTATGTTATCATAAAAGTTATTTATCTTTTATTTCCTTTTCTTTCAAAAAGGTTCAGACTATTTCATCATCTTTATTTATTTTTATTTTTATGGATTTAAACTATTCACTTGCAATTCAACCTTTTATTCCATAAGAACCTATACGTGTTATAGAATTTAATCTAGTGTAATCTAAATTTGATCTAATATTTCCTCTTACTAAACCTAAAGATACTTTATTATTTTTATCTAAGTAATTTCTAGATTTAAATCTATTTAATTTACCTTTTAATTTTAATTTAAATAAAGATCTTGAAGCAGTAAAACGTTTAGTTAATCTACCAGATACTTCTAATTTAACACCAGCAATTTTTTTATTATTAACTTTATCTAATACAAAATTTTTTAAATATTTTGAATTATTAATATAGCTAATACTTTGTATTTTTACTTTTTTTATAGATTTTTTTAGACTACGCTGTAGTTTTCTTTTTACAACACTAAGTTTTAATAAAAGAACTTGAGTATATATATCACTATTAAAATAAAAATATTTTAAATTAATAAAATTAAATTCTATCTTTTTATTATATATTTTTCTTATTAAATTATTTAAATTATGTAAATAATAATTATTAAACTTAGAATTATTAATATATCTTAATATATTAATATATATACATTTTAATTCTTTTTCCATAGATTTTTTCAAATAAATATTATAAATATTAGATTCTATATTATTAATTTTATTTTTATCTTTTAATACTTTTAATAATAAAAATTTTATTTTTGATTCTCTATTTAATAATTTTAATATTGAAGAGTTAACAAATTCAATTTTATTATAAAATAAATTTTTATTTTTTATTATAATATTCATATAATCTTTATATAATAATTTATTTAAAGTTTCTATTTGTTTATTAAAAATATATACTGTTATATTTATTAAATCATTTGTATGTTTAAATTGACCTAGACTTATTAATATTCTATTTTTTGATATACTTCTTTTTTTTTTATTTTTACTAAAACTTCTACTTTTTCTTATTAATGATTCTATTTTTAAATTATACAAATTAAAATAACTATATATTAACTTATTAATTAATTTATTAGCTTCATATATATTATTTAAATTTTTATTATTAAAAGCATAAATACTATTTTTTCAATTTCTAACAATAGATACAATATATTTTTTTACTTTAACTTCTTGTTTAACATTAAATGTTAAATCATTATAAGAATTTTTTAATTTAGATTTTATTATATTTAACATAACATGTTTTTAATTTTTTATTATTAATTTAAAAATATTAAATAATAATACAGTTTAATAAATAAAACTATTTCACTAATATAATATTAATAATTATAAAGATATATATATATAATAAATAAATAAAGATGTTGGGTACTAAAAAAGGATTATTATTAGCATTATTCACCTTTTAGTCGTTGAACGTACTTATATATATATTTAAAGCTTATATAAGTTTCGCTTCAAATAGACTTTATATTGTTTAAACAAATAAAGTTATTTTTGAAATTAACCCAAATTATTACCTATATTTTTAAATATAGGAGGACTAACAAGTAATCCCTAGCGTAACTTTTTCATAAATCCAAGACCTTTCCTTTATGTATCTTGTGATCATATGCCCCGCTTACGCGACTGATAGACTTGTAAGTCAAACAGTAAAGCAAGATTAAGCCATTAAACTTTTAAAGTAAAAAAACAACATATTAATAAGTAAAATTTCTTTATTAATATGTCTATATATTAATATACAATATATTAATATATAATTTACATCTATTTACCATATAGTTAAAATCTTACTTAAAAATATAAATATAATTAACTTAATACAACAATAACTGGATAATTAATATTAATTAATTACAAAATAAATAAAAAACTCATAAAATAATAATATTTTATTAATTATTGTAAATTAAATTTTACAAAATTACAGTATGAACTTTGGATATACCCAGGTACTTTTTATGGGATCTGTGCCCCGCATAAACTGCCTTCCTATCATTAAGAATATAATAGAACAAATAAAGGTGTTTCAATTACAAATAATTACCTTATACACTGGAAATTATCAAATTATATCATAACAGGTAACAGTAAAGCTGCAAAGGGTCTTCTTGTCTACCTAGAGGTAAGCAGCATCTGCACTGCTAATTCAATTTCACTGAGTCAATCATCGAGACAGCTGTTGTATCGTTATGTCATTCATGCAAAGACCGCATTTAACGGCCAAGGTATTCCGCTACCTTAGGACCCTTATAGATAAGGCCGCCATTCATCGGGGTATTTGTCAAAACCTAATTAAATTAATTAAGCAAATCTGTTACCCAACCGACATCGGGCAGACGTCACACTCAATACTTAGATTTTTATCTTTGCAGAGTGCTTTGTTTTAATTAAACAGTCGTACAACACTATTTTATGATTCCTATTATTTTAATAATAAAACTTCAAATAATGGCCCTCCTTATCCCGAAGTTACGGAGTTATTTTGCCGAGTTCCTTAATGATTGTTCACTCAAACGCCTTTGTATACTCTACTTGCTCACTTGTGTTAGTTTTTAGGTACGGTTAATAATAAATTTTTATGTTACAATTTCCTGAACCTTTATCACTACATAAAGGTTTTGTTTACAAAAAGTTTAATTTTCATCAAATATACCCTTTAGGGTATATACTTAGATACCGAAATTTAAATTTAATACCATAAGCTTAAGGCGAGGAATTAAATATTCCTTTTTCGTTACTCATGTCAGCATTATCTCTTGGATTATCAATTATAGTATAACTTAAAAAAGTTAAAATCTAAGATATATCCAATGTTCCGCTACCTCGTATAAACGCACAAGGTTTCGGTATATTGTTTAGATCCGTTATATTTTCGGTATTTATATCTAAAAATAATTAATCAGTGCTCTGTTACGAGATCTTTAAAAAATGGCAGCTTCTAAGCCTATTTCCTGATTGTTTTTGATAAAAACATCCTTAATTTCACTCAACAATAATTTAAGAACCTTATTACTCTTGTTCTGGGCTGTTTCCCTTTAGACATACAACCTTATCGCACTATGTCTGATTATTTAATATTCATCTTTGCCATTCCGAGTGCAAATACTCTCCGATAAAATCTATACGATCCCCCGATATTTACAAAATAATTGTCCGAGATCACAGTTCTGTACCTGCTAAGATGTTAATTAAATTACCTACTTAAATAGGTTTCGCGGAAAACCAGCTATACTAGTCAGTTTTGTCTTTCACCAACTTACCACAGTTCATCGAATATCTTTACAACGATAACTCGTTCGGGCCTTTAACACCCTGACCATGGTAAGATCACTAGCCTTCGGGTCTATATTTAGAAACTTTATTATTTTTTCATAATTGATTTACCTAGGCAAATATATTGCTTGCTTCTAAATATAACTTGCTGACCCATTATGCAAAAGGTACACTCTTTTTTTTGAGCTGCTTATAAAATTACTAATTCAAATCTTCCCTCACGGTACTATTCACTATCGCTTATATATTATATTTAGCTTTAGAGGAAGGTTCCCCTATATTCAAACAAATTTTATTCGTTTTACTTATAAGCTTTTTTATTAAAATTTTTATTTAATAAAATCTCGTTTGATTTATATTCCTAAAGTTACTAAGATACTTCAATTCACTTTGTTTATTTAATTAATTTATCTTAGATTTTAAAATTATAATTATCTTTAATATATAGCTAATTATCCCTAATAATTTCTTTACATACTTTAAATAAATCTTACATAAACACTAAATCTTAAAATAGATTTATATCAAGTTATTATGAATCGAACATAACTAATCCTCAACCCAAATGAGGTGCCTACCCAGCCGGCTCTAACTTGTTTATTTCAGAGAATATCCGATTTGAACGGATGTGATTATTAAATCAAATAAGTCTCAAGCTTATCACCTTAAACCACTCAGTCAATTCTCTTATATTCAAGAGCACTCAGATTTGAACTGAGAAGGTGGAGGTTGAAGCTCCATATTTTACCCTTAAATTATACTCTTTTGATTCCTTAGCGAATTGAACGCTAATCCTACTCTTATCAAAAGTATACTTTAACCTATTAAGTTAAGGAATCTTACGGAAAAGAGATGATTCGAACATCTAAGTGTTATTACACAATATTTAGCAAATATCTCGCCTTGCCTATAGCAACTTTTCCTTGTACGGGTTAAATCGGCATCGATCCGATATCTATTTTCTCGACAAGAAAACACTTTGCCTATTAAGTTACTAACCCTATATATGGCTAGTTGAAGTTGAATCAACACATTTCACATGGTACGCGAATAGTCTACCGTTAACCTATAGCCATTTTTAAGACTTACAGGATTCGAACCCATACTATAATGATTAAAAGTCATATGTTCTACCATTGAACTAAAGTCTCAAAAGTCTTCATATAAATTTATAAATTATTTATTGATTTACGTGTAACATATAATCTTACAATTACAGGTAAAATATAATTACTCATAACAAAAAAAATTATACTTAATGATAAAAATGTAAATACTACTTGATTAAAAAAAAAAAAAGGTATTAATTGTGGCATATATATATATATTGTTTTTTATATTTTACTAATTTAAAGTTATAAAATTAATTCATTTAATAACCTCAAAAGTATATACAAATATATAGTACTAATCACACAACATCAACAAAATGTCAGTATAATATACCAGATTCATAACCTAAATGATGATGATCTGTTAAATGGTAACTAAGTAAACGTCATAAACCTACACTTAAAAATGCTGTACCTATAAGTACATGGAATCCATGAAAACCTGTACTAAAATAAAAACAAGAACCATATACACCATCAGAAATTGTAAATGATGACACTGAATATTCAATACCTTGAAATATTGTAAATATTATAGCTAATATTATTGTAGCTACTAAACCATATAATGCACCTTTACGATTACCTTCAATTAAAGAATGGTGACTATATGTTACAGTTACACCTGATGATAATAAAATTATAGTATTCAATAATGGTAATTCAAAAGGATCTATAGCATTTATACCTAAAGGTGGTCATTGTGCACCTAATTCTACATTAGGTGATAATGAACTATGAAAAAATGTTCAGAATATAGCTAAAAAAAATAAAGCTTCAGATACAATAAATAAACCTACACCTAAATTTAAACCTTTTTGTACAGCATTAGTATGATTTCCTAAATATGTACCTTCAGATATTATATCTCTAAATCATAATGTCATACATCATATTAAATTTATAAAAGCTATAAATAATACAATATACATATTACTAAAACCATGCATAGTTAAAACTCCTGATGTTGTTAAAATAAATAAAGATAAACTATTATAAAAAGGTCAAGGTGATGGTGATACTAAATGAAAAGGATGACTTTGAAAATTTGTTCTTTGATCTAAAGACATTTATTATAAATAATATTATTTAAGTTTATATTATCTACCTTTAGATATAACAATAGAACCAATCATAGCTAATAAAAGATTTAATGAAATTACAATTAATCAAAGTGAATAACTACTATACATAATATTTCCTATAGCACTAGTATGTGTTATATCTATTATATTATTAGTTCAACCTATACTATTAACAAAATATATATATTCTATATTACTATCTAAAAATTTTAAATCTAAACTAAATATATTATATTCTATTGTATATATTAAATTTTGACCTAATATATAAATTAATACAATCATACTTAATATAGCTAAAGGTATATTATTATTATTAGTACTTACTATTTCAGATATTCTTATATTAATTAACATTAATATAAATAAGAATAAAATGGATACTGCTCCAATATAAACTAACACATAAGATAAACCTATAAAAGTCAAACCAATTAATATTAAATAAACAGAAATTGTAGAAAATAAAGCAATTAAATATAAAACAGAAACAATAGGATTTTTACTAATTATAGTAAAAATACTAAACATTACAGCTATAAAACCTATAATATCTAAAATACTAGGGTTAAAACCTATATTTATAGAATTTAATATTGTTAACATTTTTATTAAAAAATATAATCCATACAATACGGAATTTTTATTATTATCAAATATATGATAAATAGGAAGAGAAGGAATCGAACCTTCGATAACTTAAAGTTATTGAGTTTACAGCTCAACTCGTAAACCAACAAACGAAGCCTTCCTAAAGGTTTTTAAAATTAAAATATAAAATAAATTATTTAATTAACCCCGTGCAATTTCCATTACACGAACCTTATTTCGACTTAACACCAATTAAAATCATACATTCGAAAATAATATGTATATATAATATATAACAATTTTTATAATTATTTATATACATAAATCAAACTTTTTGCATTTTTTCTTTCAGCGCCTGACGAGTGGTTAGTACCTAACTGAGAAAAATTCACCGTTACGTGATGATTAACGATTACTAGTAATTCCTTATTTATGTAATCGAGTTTCAGATTACAATCCATATGAATCAAATTTAAGGATTAGCTTAATTTTACAATTTCACATCCTTTTGTTATGATAAGTGTGGCACGTCTATAGCCCACAATATTATGGCCATGATGACTTGTCTTAATCCTATATATATAGTTCCAATATATAGAACAAACTACATTATACATATAAATAATGTTAAGGTTTTCGTCTATTGTAGAACTTAATCTAACCTCACAGCATAAACTAAAGACAGCCGTGCAGCGCATGTAATATATTTTAATATTATTCAAATTGTGGTAAGATTATCGCGGACTATCGAATTAAATAACATACTTCACTACTGATTTCAGAGACGGTCTAATGATTTCAGTTTTAATGTTGCCATTTTACTCTTGAGGTGGAATGCTTACACTTTTATTTATATGCTTTCACATATGACATTCAGAATTCTCTGCTTGGACTACTAGGGTATCTAATCCTGCTCGCTCCCCAAGCCTTCGTATCTCAACGTCAGTTATTACAAAGAAAGTCGTATTAACCTTTACCTGTCTTTCCAATATTAGCACATTTGATCGTTTTTTTTTGGAAATTCAATTTTCTTACATATAACTCTAGAAAAAAAGTACCTTTTTTTAGGTTTAATTTTCCGTCTATCTACACTTTAAACCTAGTTAAGATGACTTACACTTGTCTTTTACGTATTACCGCGACTGCTGGCACGTAATTTTAGTCAAGACTAATAAATAGATAATTGTCATTATCTTTAATCTATTTAGAACTTTATATGTGTATACATTAAATATATCAATAAATTAATATATTTTTAACATTCTTCCAAGTTGCTGGTTCAACCGTTAGGTCATTGACCAATATCCCCCACTGCTGTACTAAAACGCATTAGGAGTTTCTCATTCCTAATGTGATCGATCAACCTCTCAGTTACGACTACGGCTTTATTAGTTATTTTATTAATTTAACTACTATTAGCCGAAATATTTATTAACATCTTAAAGCGAAAATTTTTTTTCTTTTTTAGGTATTTAACCTTTCCTTAAGGTAGTCAAAATATTATTTACTCACCTGTTTACCACTTCATTATTTTTATCTAATGACGTACGATTAGCATGTGTTAAGCACTTAGATAGCATTCAGTCAGAGCCATCATCAAACTCAAAAATATTATAGGATTAATATCCTTTTAATATCTTAAACCCAAAAATTAATTTTTAAGTTTATTGGATACAATTAAGCCAATTTATGTTTCTTATCCTCTAAATAAATAAATTAATAAAAATTAGTTAGTATAAGGGTGTTGCTCGTTATTTCAAATTTTAATTTGTTTTTTTGTTTCTACTAATAATCCTAAATTCTTAAAAATATATACGTATATAACATTGGACTTTCCTTTTTGTATCAAAGTTTTATTATTAAATTAATAATAACTAATATTACTAAATTAATGTAATTCTAATGAATCTCTTATATATGAACAAGTTAAAACTATAAATACTTGACTTTGTATAAAAGCTATACCTAACTCTAAACCTGAAAAAGCAAAAATAAATGCTAATGGTATTAAACCAATTAAAAAGTAAAAGAAACCTGAACTCATTATTTTAAATGTAAAATCACTTAATATAACTAATAACATATGACCACTTAATATATTAGCACTTAAACGTAAACCTAATGAAACATTACGTGCTAAATAAGATATTAATTCTATTAAAACTAATAATGGTAATAAACCTAATGGACAACCAGATGGTACAAATAAAGAGAAAAATTTTAATTGGTGTTTTTGAAAACCTAATATTGTTGCACCTAATACTACAGTAAAACTAATAAAAAATGTTAATATAAAATGTGATGTTGATGAAAAACTATATGGTATTAAACCTAATAAATTATTCATTAATATGAATATAAATAAACCATAGATAAAGGGAAAATAATTTTGACCCTCTTTAGTATTTATTTGATTTATTACAACACTATGAACTGTTCCATATATTGATTCTTTAGTTAATGTTCAAGAATTTGATATTAATTTATTGTTATATATTATAAATAAATGTAAAGCTATAATTATTACTGTACTAATAATTATATATACACCAAAATTTGTTAAAGATAATTTTAAATTTAATATATTTAAATTTAAGCTTAAAAAATCTTTTATTTCAAATTGATCTAATGGACTATTAATACTACTAAACATTTTTTTATTAAATTAAGTTTATACATATTCAAATTAAGTTAAGATATATTGATAAATTACCTATTAATTATTATATATTAAAGCTGACACTGAGTAGTGTAAACCATCTAAAATTGTACTAGGATATATTCCAAATAATACAGTAAATACAACTAAAGTTAATAATAAAACAAATTCTCTTTTACTTAAATCTTTAATATGATTATGAAAATATGAAGAATATTTACCACCAAAAGCTATTCTATTAAACATAAATATTGTATAAGCAGCTGAAAAAACAATAGAACTACTAGCTAATACACCTAAAATTGATATTTTTTCAAATATACCATAAAGAGACATGAATTCACCAATAAAGTTTAAAGTAAGAGGTGCACCACAATTACCTAAACAAAGTATATAAAATAATACACAAAATATTGGCATTAATTGTGCCATACCTCTATAATATGTAATTAATCTAGTTGAGGATCTATCATATAAAACACCACCAACACATATAAATAGACCTGATGAAACAAAACCATGAGCTAAACCTAAAGTAATTGCACCTTCTATACCTTGTATAGTATTACTAAAGGCACTTAAAAGATAAACTGCAGCATGAGAAACAGATGAATATGCTATTAATTCTTTAATATCTATTGTTCTTAATGTACTAAAACTAGCATATAGTATAGTTATTACACCTATAACATATACTATATATGTATAGTCTATAGTAGCTTTAGGTAATAAAGGTAATATTAATCTAAATATACCATATAAACTTAATTTTAATACAATACCTGCCAATATAATACTACCTGATAATGGTGATTCAACATGTGCTTTTAATAATCAAGTATTTAAAAATATTGTAGGTGTTTTAACAGCAAAAGATAAAAATATACCATAAAATAAAAATATTTGAGTAATATAGCTAAAATTTGCTTTAGATAATGCATCAAAATCAGTAGTACCCATAATAGAAGACATAGTTATTATAGAAAGTAACATAAATAATGAACCTAATAAAGTATATAAAAATAAATAAAAACTAGCTCTAACTTTATCACTAGATCCAAATAAACCTATTAATAAAAATAAAGGAGGTAATATACTTTCAAAAAATATATAAAATAATAATATATCTAATACTATAAAAACAGCTGATAATAATGTTTCTAATAATAATATAATTACTACAAATGATAATATATTTTTAGATTCTATAGAATTTCAATTAGATATTAATGAAATTGGCATTATTATTGTTGTCAATAATAAAAAATAGATAGAAATACCATCTACACCTAAGTATAAATCAAAATAACCTAATTTATATATTTCTTCTAGTTGTATAAATTGAAATTGTTTACTACTATAATCAAATAATATAAATATTATTAATGTAATAACTAAATTTAATATTAAAGTAATTAAACCTAAAGATTTTATTTGATTATTAGATATTTGAAAATTAGATAAGAATATAATAAAAATTAAACCTAACAACGGTAAAATAAGTACAGATAATAAATAATTCATTACATTTTTAAAGATAATTATTTTTAACTACATTTAGCTAATAATAAATACTAGCTAAATTAAGTTTTAATTAATTATACATTAACGTACTTATTCTAAGGATTTTGCTACTTTTGATAATTCCTTAAAATAGCCTCTCATATAATCTCTAAAGTTTGGAGTTAAATTTTCGCAATATTCTATAGAATCTTTTGCTATTTCAATAATCCTATCGGGTTCATGGTTATCCAAACCTGAAGGAGAATTCAATACATGGTTCAAAATGCAACTTAATAATTTAGGTTCTCATAATTCATATTGTTCTTTACAACAATCTGGAATATCTTCTTTAATTCTAACGAGTAATTTACATACTCTTAAATGAGATAAATAATGATATGTATTATCAAAATTACTATTAAGAACAGCTAAAACATCAGGATTAGTTAATTCTATTTTATCAAAATAAGGAGGTATTAAATCATAACCGTCTTCTATTTTATCACCACAACCATCAACACTTAAACGTTTTTTTAACACATCAAAAATTATGTAGCGATCAGTAACTATTGGAACAGCTATTTTATTAAGATTTCCATCAATTACATAAATAAAACCTCTATCGTAATCTTCTTTTTTTAGATTGTATTTATTTAACATATAAATAAATAACTTTTTAGGATCAATAGTAGACTTTATCTCTTCTAAATTTCTTTCAACATTACCATTATAAGTATTAGTATGTTTTGTTAATTCGCTAAATTTTTTTAAAAAGGATTTACCATTATCACTAAAGATCTCTAACTCACCGTATTTAAAAACTGAAGAAAGATCAAGATAATTTGGCTTACATTTATCAATATTAGAGTGCATCTTACCCGCTTTGTCAATCTTTACTGTTAATCATTTATCAGATTCTGATTTATTACTGGGTAATGGATGTATAGGTTGTGTATTGGTCTTTGACGAAGAAGATTCAGACACATCATTAGAAGTTGTAATAGCAGATATTTTATTATTATCATCACTATTCATATGTAAAACATTTAATAATTCCTTATTATTATTATTATTATTTGAATCCAAATATTGACCACCTATAGTTAATAAATTATCATATTGATCAAAATTAGAAAAATCTAAATAGTATTTAGTTTTAGTTAGTTTATTTCAAACATTTGAAGGATCAAAAATAGATCAATTTATATTTTTCTTTTTTTCAAATACTTCTAATATAAATGCAGTATCCTCAGTAAAAAGTATAAAACTAATTAAAGCTAATAATGTATAATAAAGCAATAATAACAAATCTAAACTTTTAATTTTATATTTGTTCATTTTTTTTTTTTTTTAATTAAGTTTATACATATTCAAATTAAGTTAAGATATATATTTAAATGATATTTAAATATAATAAAGAATACCAATATCCCTCCCTACCACCACTATAAATATATGTAAATTATTATTTATAAATTTAAAGCAAAAGGATGTATATTTATTCCCATAGTTATAGTAGAGTTAAATATAATATAACCTACTATAATAGGTAATAAAACAATTCAACAAACTGACATTAATTGATCAAATCTAATTCTAGGAAATGAAGCTCTTACTCATATAAAAATAAATATAAATAAACTAGTTTTTAAACCTAAGTTTAAACTAAATAAACCAATAGAAATAAAATCAGTACTAATAAGACCATAGTCTAGCATAAAAACTAATTTAAATAAATAAAAAACTAAATTTATAGGTAAAATACTTAAGTAACCACCTAAAAATAAAACACAAGTTAATATACAAATAAGAACAATACTAGCATACTCAGCTAAAAAGAAAAAAACAAATATACCAGCAGAATGTTCTGTCATAAAACCACTAACAAGTTCAGATTCTGCTTCAGCTAAATCAAAAGGTGCTCTATTAGTTTCTGCTATTGCACCAATAAAAAAAACAATAAAAATAGGTAATAAAGGTAAAATGAAAAATACAATTTTTTGACTTTCTATAATAACAGTTAAATTTAAACTACCTGTAAATAAAATTACTAATAAAATAACAGAACTTAAAATTAACTCATAACTAATTAATTGAGCAGTACTTCTTAATGAACCTAAAAAAGCATATTTAGAATTAGCAGATCAACCAGCTAATAATATACCATATGTAGCTAAAGAAGATACAGCTAACATATATAAAATACCTAAACTAAAATCTGAAATAAATAGACCTAAACCATAAGGTATAACAGCATAACCTAATAAAGAAAAAATTAAAGTTATAATAGGTCCTAAAAAAAATAAAATTACATTAGCTTGAGTTGGAGCTATATATTCCTTTAATAATAATTTTAATGCATCAGCAAATGCTTGAAGTAAACCATAATAACCAACAATATTAGGTCCTAATCTTCTTTGCATACTTGCCATTGTTTTTCTTTCAGCTATTGTAACAAAAGCTACTATAAGTAGAGCAGGTACAACAATTATTATATTATTTAAAATAGATATGATACTATGCAAGAGTTTAATATTAATATTTTTACTATATTCTTATATATTAATAATTTAGTAACAATATAATTAGATTTAATTATTAAATATATAGTGATGTAACAATCCATACCCCTCCCCCCCCCTCTAGATGCAGGAGCTATGGGAAATCGAACCCCAAATATTAGATTTGCAATCCATATACAGGACCACCTGTATAGCTCCAAAAAAATCATTATTTAATATATTATAGAATAACCATTTCAAATTTTAATACTAAAATCTTTAATTTGTCTACTATCCAATTTTAAAGCATTTTTACCTAATTCAAAAGCAAAACCTAAAGTTAAAATTAAAAAAAATACTAGCATAATTATTAAACCATAACTATTATTAAAATAAGCACTAACTACATAAGGATATACTAGTAATATTTCTAAATCAAATAAAAGAAATAATAAAGCAAATATAAAAAAAGATATACTAAATTGTGTTCTATTTTGACCTAAAAACGAATGAAAACCACATTCAAAAGCACTATCCTTTTCATTATATGGATTATGTGTAGCTAATAGTATATTAATTACTAATAATAATAAAGCTAATATTGGTATAAAAAAAAAAAAAAAAGTTGTACTTGACATATTAATTATATATATATGTATATGTTCACAATAGTTAAATTTTATATAAATTAAAGGAAATATATAACTTTATTTATCAGTATTATCTCGTCAACCAGTTAACATTTTATAATCATATTTTTTAGCCTCAATAACGACTTTTGAGTCATATTTGTTTCTATTTTCAAGACCTTGTATATTATTTTCATTACATTCTTCATGATGTAATCTTTGTAATTCATTAGCACTTTGTAATTCTATTTCTCTTACAGCTTGAAAAGCTTCTTTAAAAAATCTTACCTCTTCAATACTAAATAATTTTTTAGTATCTACATCATAATTAAAATGATGTGAAGAAAGCTCTATATGATGAACAAGTGCAGCACTTGTTTTAGATCTAACTACTAAATCACTAAGTTCACCATTATATGCAGGTATAGGGTATATATTATAGCTAGCTGCTAAAAGTTCTTGAACACTTGAATATGGAGTACCATTTGTTAGTGCCATAGTATTATATGGTCATGACACCAATGTAGCAAATGTAAAATTAGGATCAGTTAATATGATACCTTTATGTACTAAATAAGCATCTACAGACGTACCAATTACAAGCATAGCTGTAACACTAATACCACTTAATGAACCATTAGTTGCAATCCCCACTATTTTACAAAGAATAGAAGCTATTACATCTTCAGGTGAATTTCTAACAACATACTCACCAGCTCTTCATCTTTTAATTGAAGCAATTATTCTTAATATATTATTTATAACTATATATAATAAATATATAATTGCTATAAACTCAATAATATAAAAAGGTAAACTATCAAATTCTACTAAATTAAAATAACAAGCTAATATTGAGACAAAACCTATAAACTTAAATAATTTAAAGTAAAGATTATTAAATATAATAACACACTTATCTGGTATTCTAGATAAGTAAATTCCTTTTACTATACCTTTTCGTACACTAGATAAAAAAGATTTAATTTTAGAATAAACATTCATGGCAATTAATCTTAAAAAATTACCATGAGTCGTTATAATGGCAAAAGATCGCTTTTTGTTTTATTATAAAAATTAATATAATTAGTTGCTAAATCTATTACAACATTTTCAAGTTCACTAACAAAAGGTATTAAAACAATAAAATAAGAAAAATAAAGTATAGTAGATATTTGTCCAAATATAATAAAAGGATCTTCAACATGTTTAGCACCTAATAACATTAAAATAATAAAATTAGCAATAAAAATATAAAAAGCTATTTTACTAAAAGGTCTAAATTGTAAACCTCTTATTAAAGATTTATCTAAAACAGGTAAAGCTAATAAAATTAAAATAGCACCAAGCATTAAAACAACACCAGCTGCTTTATTAGGAATAGATCTAAGTATAGCATAAAAAGGTAATAAATATCATTCTGGAACAATAGCAGGTGGTGTTTGCATAGGATTAGCCATAACATAATTTTCACAATCACCTAAAGCATTAGGCATAAAAAAAACAAAAATAGATAAAACAAGCATAAATAAAAAAATAGTAACTAAATCTTTAAAAATATAATAAGGAGCAAAAGGTAATCTATCATAATTACCTGATAAACCTAAAGGATTACCAGAACCAACAGTATCATGTAAAGCAATTAAATGCATTAAAACTAAAGCAGCTAAAATAAAAGGTAATAAAAAATGTAAAGAAAAAAATCTATTTAATGTAGCATTATTAACTGAAAAACCACCTCAAATAAATTCAACTAAATCTTGACCAATTCAAGGTATAGCACTCATTAAATTAGTAATAACAGTAGCACCTCATAAACTCATTTGACCATATGGTAAAACATAACCTAAGAAACCTGTAACTATCATAACTATAAAAATTATTATACCAATACTTCAAGTTAAAGTTCTTGGAGATTTATATGAACCATAATACATACCTCTACCTATATGTAAATAAACTAAGAAAAAAAAAGCAGAAGCAGTATTAGCATGTAAATAACGAATAAGTCAACCATTGTTAACATCACGCATTATATGTTCTATTGAATCAAAGGCATCTGCTACATTAGGTGTATAATGCATAGCTAATGTTACACCTGTAACTATTTGTATACCTAAACATAAAGCTAACAATGATCCAAAATTTCATAAATAGCTTAAATTTGAAGGTTGTGGTGAATCGATTACATATGAATTAACTAATTTTAATAAAGGATGACTCTTAAATATTCTCATCTGAATAAAATTTATTATTATATATACATTAATTAATCAAAATTATAAAAAAAAACATCATCATAGTTTAAATAATTATATAACATTATATGGAGTAAATAAAATAAAAGATAAAATATTAGAAATATCTAATCATTGATCGGGCATAAACATAAATAATAAAATAAATAGTGTAAAAATAGATATAGGAATAGATAAAGAATTAGATAATGATATATTAGATTTTAAATAAATTGAATCAATAGTATTATTTTTTATAACATTAATAGGTATTTCTAAATTAGATAATTTATTACTAAATATATAATCATGTTTATCAAAAAACATAATTTTAATAATATTTAGATAATATACAGCACTAATAACACTAGTTAATATACCTATAAAAGATAAAAATAAAAAACCATTTTGTAAAGCAGCTGATAAAACCATTAATTTAGCAAAAAAACCAACAAGAGGGGGTATACCAGCAAAAGATAATAAAGTAATAGTTAAACTTAAAGTTAAAGTAGGATTAATAAAAAAGTAACCTTTTAATTGACTTACAAGTTGAATAGGTGAATTATTTTTATCTAATAAATTTTTATGATCTATATTATTATTAATATAAAAATATAAAGTATAACCTATACCTAATAATATAAAAAAAGCATTTAAATTAGAAATACTATATTGTATTAAATAAAAAATAAAAGATTGTATAGATTCAATACTATTAATACTTAAAGCCAATAATAAAAAACCAACATGTGATATAGTACTATAAGCAAATAATCTTTTAATTCTAAATTGAGTTAAACCTAAAATAGTACCTATAATTAAAGAAAGTATACTACTAACTAATAAACTAGATGTTCAAGAATATTCAATAGATGTATAAATATTATTAGAAAAATGTACTAAATGTAATAAAACAATAAAAATAGAAATTTTAGGCATAATAGCAACAAAAGTTGTAACTATAGTAGGTATACCATCATAAACATCAGGAGATCAAAAATGAAAAGGTGCTGCAGATATTTTAAATAAAAAACCTATAGTAATTAATAATAAATAATAAGGTATATATAAAGATATATCTTTATATATAACATAATTTAAATCATTATCTTTAATAATATTAGCTAAATTAGTTATAATATAAAAACTATCTAAATATGTTGTACCAGAATTAGCATAAATTAAACCTATACCTAATAAAATGAAACAAGAAGATAAACCACCTAATAAAAAATAAGTTAAACCAGATGATGTTGAAGATTCAGAATTTCTATAAAGAGTACATAATATATATAAACCATAACTTTGTAACTCTAAAGATAAATAAACTGAAACTAAATCACTACTAGATATTAATAATATACTACCCATAACAATAAATAATATTATTAAAGTATATTCTATTATTGTAAATTGTTCTCCTTTTTTATTAATAACATTATAAACAAATAATTTTAATTTAGTTAAAAATAACATATTTAAACTTAAATATTTATTTAATCAAAATTTACGAGGATAAAAACCAGTTAAATTTAAAATAAACATTGTTAATATAAATATTAACATATTAAAAATAAGATCTAAAGATGTTACACTAAATAAACCACCATATAGACCTACACCTAAATTTAAATAAGAAACAAAAAGATTATTATAACAAAAATATATACAATATAATTGTATAATTATTCCTATTCTAGAATAATAAATTGAAATATCTCTGTTTAAACTAAGAGAATTAGATAAAATTAATAAAAAAATAGAAGTTAATAACATTAATTTTTTTTATACATAGATGAAAAAATAGCAAATAATATTAATAATAATATATTATTATCAATAGTATTAAAATATAATAAGAAAATATAAAAAATTAAACCAATTAAAATATATAAAGCATAAGATGTTATAATACCAGTACTAAAACTACCTATATTTTTACTTAAATTTAATAAACCTTTTTCTAAACCATATGGACCTAATAATTCAACTGAACCCTTATCTAAAACTTTAGTAGTTTGTCCACCTAGTTTTAATACAAGATTAGTTATATAATTATTATAAAAAAATTCAATTAAAAAACGTTGATTAAATAAACTAAAAAGATTATAACCTAAATTAGTAAATTTAAATTTAATTAATAATTTTCCAAAAAATTCTGAAAAAATAAGACCTAATATAGTTAAAGTTAAAGTAAATATTAATGGTAATAATTTAAATATAGTTGGTACAGCAAATTCAGTATCTAACATAATTTCATGTGAAGGGTGTATAAATATACTATTATCACTAAAGAAATTTGAACCTAAACCTATAAAAACATCCTTAGTTAAATAACCAAAAAATATTGAAAATATAGATAAAATAATTAAAGGTAAATTTATATAAATATTACCTTGATCTACATTTTTATAACTATTTAAAGGTCCGTTAGGATTAGTTAAAAATGTTAAATATAATACTTTTACAGAATATAAAGTAGTAAACATAGCACCTATTGTAGCAATAAAGTATACAACAGTACTTGAAATAAAAAATTGACCATAAGCAGATTCTAATATGAAATCTTTAGAATAAAAACCAGACATAAAAGGTATAGCAACTAAACTTAAAGAAGCTATTAACATAATTGAATAAGCTAATGGTAAAAATGGTTTTAATCCTCCATATTTTCTAAAATCTTGATTATCTGATACAGAATGTATAACAGCACCTGCACCTAAAAATAATAAAGCTTTATAAAAAGCATGATTAACTAAATGAAATAATGCAAGATTATATGATGATAAACCTATAGAAATAACCATCATACCTAATTGACTCATTGTAGAATAAGCTATAACTTTTTTTATATCTTGTTGAAATAATCCTATTATAGAACTAAATACAGTTGTAATAGCACCTAATCATAAACAAAGTATTAATACAGTAGAACTATATTCTATTAAAGGAGATGATCTCATTAATAAATAAACACCTGCTGTAACCATTGTTGCAGCATGTATTAAAGCTGATACAGGTGTAGGACCTTCCATAGCTTGAGGTAATCAAACATGTAAACCTATTTGTGAACTTTTAGCCATAGCACCTATTAATAAACATATACCTATTAATGTAATAACATCTTGATTAAAGTATGGAGCTAATGAAAAAACTGTAGAATAGTCTAAATTACCAAAAGATCAAATTATTATAAACATACCAATAGTTAAAAAACAATCACCTACTCTATTTGTTAAAAAAGCTGAAATAGAACTTTGATTTGCTGCTATTCTAGTAAATCAAAAATTTACTAATAAATATGAACATACACCTACACCTTCTCAACCTAAAAACATTAATAAATAATTATTAGCTGTTACAAGTATAATCATCATAAAAGTAAATAAACTTAAATAACTAAAAAATCTTTGATTATGTGGATCATGACTCATATAACCTATTGAATATATATGTACTAAACTTGATACTATTAATACAGGTATTAACATACTTACAGTTAAACTATCAAAATAAAAACCTCATACAATATTCATAGACTCTGAATCAATTCATCTAAATAAATTTATTTCTAAAGGTATATTATTATAACCTACTTCTATAAAAGTTATTATAGCTAATATAGTTGTTATAATAATAAAACTAGATGTAATTAATTGTGATCCTTGTACACCTATTTTTCTACCAAAAAAACCTGAAATTATTGAACCTATTAAAGGTAAAAATATTATTAATAAATACATTATTTAAATTCTATTGCTATACTACCTCTTAATCTATAAAAAGCTACTAATATACCTAAACCTATAGCTGATTCTGCACCTGCTATTGTTATTATATATATAGCAAAAGTTTGACCTAATATATCATCAAAATTAAGTGAACTTATTAATATTAAAAAAGTAACAGACAATAACATTATTTCTATTGAAATAAGCATTAAAATTATATTTTTTCTGTTTAAAACAAAACCTAAAATCCCTATTAAAAATAATATTAATGATAAATTCATTAAACTCTTATGATTAAGATTAATATTTATGTATATTAATTTTTATTAATTAATTAATTAATTAATTAGTCTCCTAATTGATCTCTTAATCATAATAAAAATTTTTTTAAACTAACTGATTGTATTACAATAGGCATTGAACTATGTAATATACCACATATTTCTGAACATTGTCCAAAATAAGTACCTTGTCTATTTAAATAAACAGATGTTTGATTTAATCTACCAGGATATGCATCACATTTTATACCTAATGATGGACAAGCAAATGAATGTATAACATCAGCTGCTGATATTACAAATCTTGTATGTGTTAATTCAGGTATTATTACTCTATTATCAACTTCTAACATTCTTAATGTACCTTCTTCTAAATCTGATTCTGGTACTATATATGAATCAAACTCTACAAATTCTCCATCTGCATTAGTAAAATCAGGATATTGGTAACTTCAATATCATTGATGACCTTCACCATATATAACTAATGAAGGATCCATTACTTCATCCATTAAATATAATAATTTAAATGATGGAAATGCTATTAATATTAATATTATTGCTGGTGTTATTGTTCATATTAATTCTACCAATGTACCATGATTCATATATTTATGTGATATTTGTGATTTTGTATGTATAAAACTTTTTATAATAGTAATCATTATTCATGTAACAGCAAATAATATTATAGTCAAATAAAACATAATATTATTATGTAATTCTTCTATACCTTCCATTTGAGGTGTTGCACTATCTTGAAAAAATAAACCTCAAGGTGTTGGAGCATCTAATCTTATTATTATACTATGATAAATATTAATAATAGATAATGTTTGAAATCAAATAAATAAATTATTTATCATACTAATTAGTAAAAATTTTATTATAAAAAAAAAAAAAATGTAATTAAAAAAAAAATATTAATATTAATATTAATATAATATTTTTTTATC